>BLKR01015211.1:0-94638 GCA_011170035.1 Teleogryllus occipitalis | reverse complement strand
TTGCTAAATATTGACTTCATACGGTATATATTTTTTTGTATACCAGCATTATAAACGAGGTTTTCTGTTGCAAGAAATCGTTCATAAAAGGGCCTTTTACAGCACAAATGATGACGTATTAGGTTTTACGGCACGAATGATTGCGTCATCACACACGTCATAGTTGCGTCACAACTCACCTTTAAAATTGACGAACGCTGTGGAATTGCATGAAGAGTTCACAGAGTAACCATACAACCAGAATAACCAAAGATTTTTATTCTTGAATATAATAAATCAGTTTACATAATTACATTATTTATTGATGTTAATATTAATGGAGCAGTCTGTGAGGTTTTTGAAAGATAAAGGAACAGAACCAGGTACATTAAAAGTTTTAGTTGATGAAGTACCTGCTACGTTATTTTCGTCATTTGACACTATTCTTCTAGCTATCTTTATTTTATTCTGAATTGATTCCTCAATGTAAGATTCTGCAACATTTGATGATCGCCATCCTCCATGACGCTTAAGGGTGGTAATATCTGCACCACTGTCGGCTAACATAGTAGCCGATGTTCTCCTGAATGAATGTCCGGAATATTTTTCATGATTTGGAAGTTGAAGGTATTCGGCAATGAGTTTAGGAATTTTTCCGAAAGTGTTAATCCCAATGGGGTTACAAGTGCATCTACCTTTGTTATAAAATAAGAAAAGTTTATTATGTTTGACTTTAGAAGGTCTGAGGGCAATGTATTTTTATACAAATCTATATAAGAGAATCCTTCATCAGAAATAACGGTAAATATTCTGTGTTTGTTAGTTTTAGTTTCTCTAATTTTGACAACTAAAACAGAACCTTCTTCAGAGACATCATCGGTGCATATGTTATACAATTCCCCTCGTCTACAAGCTCCAAATATGCCGAAAATCGCAACAACCTGAAAAAAGAGAGCAAAAGATGTGTTCCAATAGTTCACAAATATTTCAAATAAATATAACTTAAATACCTTCATCAAGAGATACTTCTCATCAGCTGCTTCTACTAAAAATTTGTTCACATCAGCTTGGGAAAAGACCATAGATTTTTCTGCTTCGTAACCGACATTCGCTTGTTTCATGTACAATTGAACTTTATTAAAAGCAGAAATATCAATACCATCTTTAATTTTGATCATGGCCTTCAATTTCGAGTGACTACACCACAAACTTGATGCCTTTCATACTGCTGACTTCAATGTAATAAAAATTAGAAAATTAGACCATCACTAAAACTCGACTAGGTATGTCAATAAAGTAAGAGACACTTACTAACTCCGATATGTATGCCAGAACAACTGATTCGCATATAATCTTCACGTTCTTTGTTTCCATCCAATTTTTAAATTTGTTGTACTCTTTTTCGTACAATGCACTTGACTTTGCCGGTATTAAGCATTGTTCTGCCTTCGTGGCTTGTTCAACAATTTCCTGCGGCAAGGAATCCATCTTTCTTCGCATGCTCTTCAGAATCGCTCATCAGCTGTCCAAAATGCGTGACGTCATAATACCAATGTCAATGTTGCCAACAGTAAAACTGCTTTTGCAATTAGTTCATAAATTAATTTCGATTCTTGCATAAATTTATAATGCTGTTATACAAAAAAAATAGCGTATGCAACTCGTTTATAATGTTGCTTTATTGCATTCGTACAAATTTGAAAACTCGCTCCTAACGTCGCTCGTTTTCAAAACATGTACTCATGCAATAAAGCTTAACATTATAAACTAATTGCATAAACTACTAGTTTCGAAGTTTGAAAAATACGACGGCGATTGCCAATGTTTTAAATTTAGACTTCACCATTTATACACATATTGGAAAATCACAGTAGCCAATCGGAATAAGAAGTGGTCTCTTAACAGAGATTCGAATATACAGAGCCTTATTTATTGATTGGCCTCAAAAGTCTTATTACGTTGATTGATCCTAAAAATGTCGTTGTGTAAGAATCAGTGTAACGCGTTCCCAGTCGCAACGCCTATCGGCAAGATCGCGTCTTCGAAAGTCGTTTTTTGTTCAACTTCCAAGGTGTTCAGTTGCGATGAGTTCTGTATATTTATCATCCAACATCGGAGATCCCTCGTACGTGTTAGTAACTGGCGTATGAGTCTGGAAAGACAAAATTGCGGTAAAGTTAAGATGTCTCATGTAATGAAGAATATTCGTAAAATACTCCACAACATCGTCTTCAAGAATGGGCGGTATGTTGGCTACGTGGACAAGAGCCAGGAGAGCTAATGATAGCAAGAATATGTTCCAGCTTAGGGTGGCATTCAAAGTAAAATCACATATCCGGACCTTAGGTCGAGAAAAGCGCATAAGGCAAGATGGAATCTTCCATGGACAGTGCCATCTAACAACTCTGATAGCATATAACTGTGAGATCATTGCGAACACGGTATCTATTTCTTAAAGATTCAATGTCTCTTAGCAAAGTGAAGGAACTCTACTGTGCAACCGAGGTATTATGGTACATTTTTGAGAATAAGTTATAGAGGGTTGCTGAAGCACTTACGGAAGATTGTTGGCATAGCTTGACTGAGACCTTTTCAAGTCCGCTCAGCATGGAAAAAGTTGTTAAAGGCTTATCTGGGAACTAACATCACGAGACCCGATCGATATTTATTGGTTTGTCAGGAGATGATGAATACTGAATACTGCCAATTCGAATGTGAAGAGCTTCATTAAGGGAAAAGGTCGCCTGATAGGGATAGTTCACTGAGTTAAGTGTTTACTGAGTTAGTTACGAGTTAAGTGATCTCGTGGTGTAGCGGTCACACTGCACATCGTAAACCTGTAGAGACCGCGTTTCAAATCGCATTCAACACAATTTGGAAATTCTCGTAGAAGAAGTAAATTCGCAGCGGGTTTTTTTTCCGGGGTTCTCCCGACTCCTCTACCCCTCATTCCACAACTTCTGCGCCATCATTGAAATCACATCATCATCCCCCATCCATCAAAACGACTGACTTACGAAACGGCCTGAGAGGCTACGGACTCGGCAGCCAAATGACGCGCGAGGGACAGGGGAATTGAAAAGGGCTCCGTGGCGCTGTCCTCGCGGCCCGCGCCACTCCGCGTGAACGAGTCACCGCGGCGCGGGACGGCGCTGCCGGTGCTGGCGCTGCTGCCGAGAGCTCTCCAGAGGACACCACTAGATGCTCGTTAATCTTCGTCAGGCGCGGCGGGCGGCGGCGGCGGCGGCGCAGCGCGAGGTGACTTACTCGTGTCTTCATCCTCGCCGGACCGCGCCCGCCCCACCGCCGCCCCCTCCCCTGCCCCGCCGCGCAGTGATATTTAATAACCTCCGGGAGGAGGCGGGGGCGGAGTGACGGATCGGCGCGCCGCCGTTGCGAAAGGGCGCCGCGTGACGCGCCGAGTTCGCGAGGGGGGGGGGCGGGGCGGGGAAAGCCGGGGGAGAGGGGAGGGGCGGCGAATAAAAGGCGTCGCAAAAGAAACAAGACGAACAAAAGAATAAACACGAGTGGGAAAGGGTCCTCCACGCAGAGGCGCCGCCGGGGTCGAGGCCGCGGGGCCAAGAGGCGAGTGCAGAGACTGCGCTCCGGAGGCGAAGGGCGGCAAGCAAGAGGCGGACCAACTTTCCGCGAGTGGATGCAGGTTGAGGGTGTGGATGATGGGCAGGCAGATGGCGACAGTCACTAGATAGTACAAGTCGGCGAACACCGGACCGCGGGTCAGTTAGATCGTTTGATTAGTGATTCTGGGCGCGTAAACTGCTTAGGCCACTCGTCCCGTAAGTGTAGTGCGTGTTTTATTATCGCGAGACGTAGCTGTAATCTCCTCCCGATGGATGGCAAGGTGACGACCTACCCGTCGGCAAACGGGGTTTTCCCTCAACCAAGTATCTCCCATCAGCCATGCACCGCCCTATCCGGGACAAGGGCTAAGCTCCAGGTAAGGGGTACTGTTCTGGCATTCGTCTGGCTTTGATGAAAGAAATCATGGAAAACTACTGATCACAGCAGCCGGCCGTTAGATTTTCCCCGAAAATGCTGCTACCGTCGAGACTCGAATCAAGAACCTCCCGGACACGCGCACTCTCATCAATTGATGCCCTGAGCCACCTAAACCGATGCGGGACAGTTGGAACGCAGTGCAGATGAAAGAACTCAAAGGACGATTGAGGTGCACGAGAAGGTGATGAACGAGAGGAGCAAAAATTGCGAGGAACGGGAGCAACACACATTTTGACCAGAAACGACAGTAGATGGAGGTGCTAACTCCGGATGCTGTTTCTGCAAAACGAAGGGTTTCTGCAAAACAGCAAGAGAGGGAGGCGATGGGAGTTGCTTGGAATCGAGCGACCACAAAAGGAAATGTAGACAAAATGGTGATGAACCATGGTCAATTGGGTCCAGAGGGGCAAATCGGCGGGCAAAATGCAGCAAAAAGGGGAAACGCCAATTCTGCATTGCGAGAAGTATGGGACTCCATGGAAAGAGAAATGCGTTTCTCCCCTGATTCCCAGTTGAGATGAGTGGAATAGTTCCTTCATCCGCTGGACGCCCCATAAGTGGCGGGGAAAGAGGCTTTATTAACTTTATACGATGTTTGTTCAAAGACAACTAGAGGAATCAGGGGGAAGAAAGTGCCAATCCTCATTTAACAAATTCAAAGACCTTTAAATGTCTCTTGAAAACAAAAGTATGATCCACGCTTTGTACACACGTGATTATACAGCAACAGAATGTGTGTAGAAAACAGCAAGAAGTCCATACTGAAACTTTACTTACGTCTAAATTTACACCAGCTTTATTCTTCCTTTGGACAACAATTACAGAAACGTGTTAGCCCTGTCAGCCTCCGACACTCGATAGTTGCTAATAGCTAGTGAAGCAGAGAATAGTGAAATTTTGTGGATGTCGAAGATATGAACTTCAGTTTCCAGGTCAATGATCCATCCCAATGGCCCATCTCATCTGATGTTTATCCACTTTCCTTGATCCATTGATCGAATGCTGAGATGGGTTTATTATTTTGTTAGCAATACACAAACATCAAATCTACAATTCGTTCACTGATGCACATACGTTTTCCATAATTCGGGAGTGACAATGTCTAGTTTTCACGTTGTTAACCTCACTTTTTAAAACTTTTTTCATCATTCAAATATTTTCAGTTAAAATGTTAGGAAAGAAATTCTGGACCTCAAGAGAACGAAAACAGATGGTACTTCTCACCCATACGTCACATACAGTTATTACTGTTCTTTGAGTAAATCAAATAAAACAAACAAAAATCAAACGAATCAAAGGAATCCAACGAATCAAACGAATCAAACAAATCAAACAAATCAAAGCAATCAAGCCAATCAACCAAATTAAACAAATCGAATAAATCAAACAAATCACATAAATCAAACAAATCACATAAATCAAACAAATCAAATAAATCAAACAAATCACATAAATCAAACAAATCACATAAATCAAACAAATCACATAAATCAAACAAATCACATAAATCAAACAAATCACATAAATCAAACAAATCACATAAATCAAACAAATCACATAAATCAAACAAATCACATAAATCAAACAAATCAAACAAATCACATAAATCAAACAAATCAAATGAATCAAAGCAAATGTGCCTTGAATCAGTGAGTGCGGGTAGCAAAGCTCATTAGCAGTAGTGTACAAGTTTGCAGCTTTAACTCGAGGACATTTAATAAGCGACAGCGGCATGGGACGGGCGCCGGGAGGACGGCTCGTCGCGACGTCGCCGCCGTCCCGGATGCGCGCGCCACGTGACGGCTGCTTTCGGGCGACGTTGCCGCAGCGATGCGTCTTGCTCTTCTGGGCTGAACGTTATCTCGCCTGGGCTATCGCCTGCGTGGACGGAATTCCGAGAACGGTTGTAAAACTTCGCGGAATGTTCTTCCCGTCGTGTCGCACAACACAGTGGAAAATATGTATTTATAAGCGAATGAGTATATTTAACTCGCGTGATTTATTATACAGGCTCACTTTGTAAGCAAATACATTTTAGGAGACTCTGTGTCGAATGTATATTTTTTCATATTGGTGGAAGAATGAAAATCCGATACAATTTACTTAATGAAAGAAGAAACATGAATGTATTTTTTTAAATCAGAAATTAATAGTTTCTGTCCTCGAAGTTGCACTTAGATGAAAAGAGGCATGGAATAATCTTGTGTAGAAATGAATATTGATACTCATACATACAGATAAGATTAGCAATCAATATCATCTGCATCAACCCTTACACAAGGCACAACCCCTTCTTGGTTCATATGCAAATCTTCATTATATTCTGTCTATGGAAACGTAAGAGATAACACAATTTTATTTTTGAGTAAACGTTCATGGCCGTTTGTTTCAAATGATTCCTAAATTGATAAACTGCAATTTAGAGTTTAAAAAATCGTTTCAATTAGTGGGGACACTAATGTACAAAATATGCCCTTCCTTTTAACTCCAATGTTGCATTATGATGAATGATAAAGAGTTTTCAATTTTCGAAAGTCATCTCGACTACAAAAGACGTATAAAACGAAGATATTTACTCTAACCAGAAACAGGTCAAAGAAAAATTGGCACAAACGATTTCAGTCCTCCAGCAGTCCCTGAAAAGCGCTGCCTTTGATGTTGGCAACGCTGTACCGGGGTTCCCGTGCGAGATGAAGAATCAGCGGTTGCGCGGAATGTGACTTCAGTTGCCGAGACAAGTGGCGTGCTATATGTTTTCCTCACGTTTTGTGAAATGGCTGCGGGAGTTATTTGGCAAACGGCTGCCGGGCCTGAGAAATGCTTGAAGTAGCCGACAGTAGCATAGAATGTACCAACTAATGAGCGTGACTTCGTTATCATTTGAGGATTAAGCACATTTAGAGGCCCATTTTTTTTGAGAAAACAATACATGAGCGGTGCCAATACATGAGAAACTCCGTCATTTGGTGAAACAAAAGATTTCAATAAAATTCAAATCACCATTATAAGCGAATTTCTTTTAATCGTTTGCTTAACAGTTTCTCTTTTCAGGCCTTAGCTCTCAAATTACTTCAGCCGATGGAATGTGGAATAGTCAGAAAAGCCTTCATGAAATGTAATACGTGTTCTGGAGTAATCGAGACGGTTGGTGGGAATCTGAAGAAAGTTTTTTTTACAGAAAAATACCTATCCCAAAAGTTCCGCAATAAAATAACTACTTGACTCGCGTCAGAACATGTGGAAACAACTATAATAAGCTTTCTCGATAGAAAAGTAATGTAATAAATTGTTTTGAAGATTTTAATACCATCTTAAACTTGGAAAGTTTTTTGAAGGAATTTGAAAGTTATTTTAAAAGACATGCCACTCGTGCTGTCTTAGTTGCAGTATCACAGTTTATAGCAATTATGTATCATGAGTATTTCTAGGTGAATGCTTAAACAGTTTTTTCATTGAACTGATAATGTCACAGATAATTCCGTCAATATCCAGCACTTGTATCTGGCATTAATTACATTGTAATTTTTTAAATGTTTCTTTTGATACATTGTTACTCAAATAAAAACTTTGTTGTGGTATGTGCTGATAATTTCATGTGTTATTTTAAAGAAATGGAATATTTGTCTGTATTATTTAAAACATAAGTCACTCCGACTGGGAATCGAACGTGTCTCTTGATTTACGTCCAGGAGCTTCGCTCACTGACTTGATTAAACCGTAAAACGTAAGTTGGCTTTTCATTTTCTTCAATAAACACCTTTTTTCTACTCTCATTGGATAATTCTCTTACTAGATGCCTGAAGCTCATTGCCTAATGATAGTCATTATGAATCAGTGGCTACTTTACACACTAAGCATTGAGACTTAATCAATCATTGGTCACCGTTCTATTAATAGTGCCAAATTGGGCGCCGAAACAATCCGCATTGAGATGGTATATTGTGCATTCCAACTCCAGTTTTCCAAAATCAGAAGAAAATCAGAATACTTATGCTCCCGAAGGGGACAGTTTCAAGTATTAAGTCAAAAAGAAAAAAGAACAGACAAATAGTTTGAAGACATTTATTTAATAATTCAGATCCTAGCTTGACTCGTCGTCTACATTCTGACTGTGGTTATGCTTAACCAATGTCATCAGGAACATTTAAGTGGCTGTCACTTGGAACACCAAGTTGGCATTGACTGCATTCTGAATTCCAGATGCCACCTAACGTTTCGACGTAAATGTTTAATTTCTAATAGTTATCATTAGACGTAGAAAAAGTACTGTATGATATTTGAATAGTAGATCTATATTCGAATGGTGTTCTATATACTTCATACTCGTGTGTTATTTTCTACCATTACATCATCGTTTCATTACACAATATTATTTTGTAGGTGCATCGAAATTGAAAAATCCTACGATGAAAATATTGATTCTTATGCAGAATAAATATGGAGATCAATAGTGATGTAGTGCCAAGAAAAAGTATAAAGGACTAAAACTGCTAACAAATCTTTCATTTTTGAAACGTTATAAATATTGACGTGTTTCATATTCAAAACGTCTGTAGACCAACAAAATAAACGACTGCTATGGTCGTGACTGTTCGGCTCGTTATATACTCGTAGATTGTTATTAGAGTATCTCCCTCGCGCGACATTTGAAGAGTCTTGCAGTTGTACATGATTTTTAAGAATGGGCGGCGAGATGGAAAGTCTGTGGCCCAGTGGGAGCAACAACATGGCCGTCGTGGTTCATTTGCGTGTACAACATGGCTGGCACTAAGGGCGACTGATATCCATCTGCCTCCTGGCACCAGCCTCTTTCCAGCGCAACTTGCTTTCATTCCCTCCTACGATCGAAAGGAATTACGTGACGTGGCACACAGAAAGAATAGCGATACTATATGAATGTACGCTTAACAAAGCATGAAGTGAAAGAAGTAACGATAAAGTACAATTATTACGCTCTTGTGCCTCGATTGTGAGTTCGTACGTGCAAGAGGGACTTACAGAATTATGGGACACCGTAATGCACACGGAAAGGTGATTTTAATACACAGGAGGACCACAATGTATCATTCCACCCAACAGATGCTTTGGTTTCTCTTGTCAAAACTTCAGTAGACTATTTCACACTTGACATTAGTTTTCAAGGCAAGCAGAAAATGGGGGCAGATTGTATATATAAATGCTAACATATTTATTGTTCGTTACAGCTTCAGCAATATCAAGGTTGATTATTCTCTCCATCACCGACGCTCGGGCATATTTCACGAAGGTGCAACAAATTTCACACTGATTTGAATATTCTGCGAAAACAAGACTCTATCCAAATTGAATTTTACAAAAGAAAAAAATAGTAAAAAAAGAGATGAATAGGGTTAATATATGCAGTAACCAGATAGAAGGTCTACTCATTGAAATGATGTACAATAGATGAAGGTCGCACGACAACTCGAGTACAAAACTAATGGCAAGAGAATTATTGTCGCTAAGTGAATAAGAGGAAAAAGGGACCTAACAACTACATGTGAAAACATTCTTCATGAATTATTTTGAAATATAGTTACACATATTTGGAAGAAAATATACATCCGAAATCTGATAAATGCTATTTCTGAGAAAAAACATATATTTATTTTAGACTGAACTATTCAGAATAATAAACTTACGAAATATCATTAAACACCATGATATTGCCTTGGCCTTGGCAATTTCCTTAGATATTGGCACTATTGGACACCAACCGATACCTGTATATACTGTATTACGTTAATGCAGTATTGGCGAAGTCCTTTGTTAAACTATTTAATTGATTGTGGAGTTACTAGAATTTATTTGTTGTTTTGAGCAGTATGTCTACTTGAAAAACCATTCTGTGTAGCTGTTCTGCTGCATGATTCCTGCGGTAGGTCATTAGTAGGGGGTGGATTTTGATGACCTAAAACATCGCCAAAAAATGATCAACAAAATGCTCTTAAATGGTTTAAAAATGCCCTAAAATCAAAGAAAAATGACGTAAAAAATCTTATCAAAACCAGTTCGGATGAACAACTTCAGCTGCTGGATATGTTGCTGATGTAATCGAGGCTTCTTCCATTTGTTCGAGTGAACCCAGGTTGCAAACGTTTGGTTTGGACTGTTCTTTACCAGAAAATCTATGTCTTTCGTTATCCCGAAATCGGCCGACCTGGCAATGACGCTGATGTACGTCACAAGAATTACATACTCACAACGGCTGTCAAAATAATTTCTGAGCAAACAAATCGAAGAGACGACTGAGAAATTCTGTGAAGAATATTTTTGTTGCATGACGTAAATATTATTTGAAGCAAGTAGCATTAAAATGACATTAAAATCGATTAAATCAGCAAAAATAATGAATTAATAATGATGGAAACCGGTAAAAAATTACTGATAAGTCGTACTCAACAAATAATGCAAAATAATGTCCTTTAAAAATGGGCAATTTCCTTTTGTCATAACATAAAATGAATTTCTATACTAAACGACATTGTTCTACAGTGAAAAGAAAAAATGACATTTCATTAAAATTCGCCCCCTAGTCATTAGTATGGGAGCTGATGATGCAAAGGCCAGTTCAACGACCGTCTCCCGTGACACCTGGAGCCGCGGAGTCTGCTCGTGGAGTCAACGACGGCGATGGCGACGCAGAATGAGCCGAGAATCCGGGCCCCGCGCAAAAATCTCTTCTTAACCTTAAACGGCCTCCGCCGGTGCTTACCGCACTGCGCCTTGGAAAGTCAGCTCCCGGAGTGTCGCAGGGTTCAACGGGGAGTCGTCTGCGGCTAAAACTCGACTTGTGACATTCTCCCTTCATTATATATCGGCATATATTACACGTAAGAGCAAATAATGGAGAAAACTGTGTGTCTGTCAAACAAAATAGATTTTGCAAGGAAATTAAACAATCATCTCCCTACTGTATTATTTATATACTGTGATAAGCCAAAACGAATTCTTCCTGCGTGAATATAAACATTCAATGTCACGTTTATTATAGTTTATTTACGTATACAGAATGGGGATAAGGTGAAAATGGATGAGTTGCTATGGAAGCGGTTATAAATAAACAACACTCGCGGAGAATGTTAATTATACAGTTCGGATACCATAGGCTGCATAGGGGGAAGGGCAAATCCCCTTGTAGATAAAAGAAACTACATTCATAGAAAGAGTGGCCGGACGATAGAGAATCCGTCTTTAATGCTGCTGGCAGTCGGATCGAACACACCGTTTACAGGTAGAATCAAGTCTTCACATGAGATGGGGGACGCGTTGTCAGTTATAATGATAGCAAGCATGTCAGTAACGATATAATATCAAATTTAGGTGGGGAATAGTATTGTTTATTGCTATTTTTGATATGTGAGAATAATATTCAATATTAGAATAACAATATATAAATAAAACATTCAAAAAATAGGAAACGTATGTGATTATCAGATAATATTTAGATTACGAAGAAGCTGGTAGTTATTATAAGGTTTGAATGATTTATTTATAAATGTTAGAAAGTAGCGCGAAGATTCACCCGTCCGTGATGAATATTAGGGAAGTATAACGAACAGAGTACGGACATTTTATTCAGACTTCATTCGGTGGGCTTCTTGAAAATTAAGCAGTATCATAAATTATTGCTATTTAGTAATATTTCCTAGATAAGATTCATCGGAAAAGACATAAAATGCGCGCGAAGATGATTCGTAAACAGTGAATGACAATTTACTTGCATTTTGAATAAAACTGGTTAGTATCAAAACTAAATATTTATCTAAAATGATATGTTATTATTCGAATCATTGGATAAACTTATTTTTATTTGAAAAAATGCTGATCGATAGATTGCAATCAATCAAACAATTCTTTCAGTAGTTAACATTGACACAAATCCCTGATCCGTGTGGTTAACCCGTCTGCATACATTAAAGTAAGTAATAGTCGTAGTAAGATAAAGTATGTATGTCGACCCCATATCGGAATATGTTGAGCAAAAAATATTATTAATGCTAGCCGGCAATACGATAATATTGATATAAAAAGAGAGAGTTATATTATTAAATAGAAACATGAGCAACGCAAGTAAGGTGAAGCATGAAAAAGAAACTATGTTTTTACGTACGAATAGTACAGTCGAATCCTGTTATAGTGAACCGATATAGTGAACCCTCGGTTATAACGAACTATAGTCACTGGTCCCGTTTCACGTACATTACAGATAAGTATAAGAAGATAGTCAACCCGAACCTCAGCTATAGTGAACGCAGGAAATACATTTTGGAAAATAATTTCCTCTTGTAAAAGAATATTTCGTCTCAGTTCCACAAATTCCTTCGGAGAGTGGGACGGTGTTCCAACAGTGGAAGAGGCACTGAAGGGTGTCTATACTGCATTACGATACTTAGAGACAGTGGACGATGCAGAATAAAGCACGGCGAGAGCACGGACTCTGAAGAAGGATCCAGATAAATTACAAATGAAAAATGTATGAAGCAAACATTTGAAAATAATTGATTTTTTTTCAGGGTAAATAAAGATATTGAAATTTCAGTTCGTGCTGTTAATTAATTTTGCTGTACCTCTATATGAATAAAATCAATAATTGTGGAGAAATTCGATTTAATTTTGACGTGATCGGCTGTAGCGAACATCTGATATAGTGAACCAAAGGTGTTAGTCCCCAGAGGTTCACTACAACCGGAGTCGACTGTCTATGGATATTATTAGTAGTGCCCACCGCCGACGCCGAGCGTCGAGCGCGTGTCCCTGGGAAAGCGTCGGTGCAGGAGCCAGCGCAATTGCGCCGCGCTTTACGGCGCAATAAATTACCCCGCGACTGCGCCTGCGCCGTGAGTCACAAGGGACATCTGATCCGCACTTTGTTGCTGCGCGCGCGCGGAGAATGTGTCACACAACGCCCCCCACCCCCACCCCACCCCACGCCACCGCCCCGCCCCCCTCCCGCACTCGAGAAGGAGAGTTTCCGGCCGAGCCCCCAATGTCCGGCTGCACGAGCGCTCTATTGTCGCGGCGGCGTCACGTTGTTCTAAACCTGCAGCATCCGCGATTAGAACGGGGGGTCATCGAAAGGTCACTCGATTAAAAGGGCATGGGAAGGGGGGGGGGGTCAACGAGGTGCGGTCGCGTAGATCGCCTTACGAGGCGCACAATACCCAGATACCGGATGCAGCTGGGCCCACGAATGAATGCGGGGTAGGTCCGATTGTGAGATGGACAGCATCTGCCAAAGCCACGAACATTACTTATTGCGTGCCTCTCAGTGATCAGCTTGCTGCTTCATGGCTTTTCTCTCTCGCAATTTGAATTACTGCGGGTGGTTGTTTCTGTAGTAACACGAATGATGTTATATTTTGTCACGTGTTTTCTATTTCACATTGATTCCGTTCACCTTATTTTGGACTTTTGTATACTTTGCCTGCATCTTCATGATTAAGAACTGTTAATTCACTGTAGTTTAATGTATTCAGAAGAGTATTAAAGAAGAATAGGCTAATGGGTAACCGTTTGTACATTGTTGTTACTTTCTTCGAAATTTGTATCAAATCGGAGCCTTCGACCGACGTTTATAGTGGAAGTGGAAATATTTTTCTAAAAAAGTATTTAAATATAAGTATCTTACCATATGGTATCGTCTTTATATTTAGTTTTGTAATACATCAAATAGATTTTTTTACAGATTAACAAATGTAATCTTAAAATAGTTCAATAGTGGTAGAAGATATCTAGTAACAATTCTTAATGACAAGAATAGGAAAATCATGAAACCATGATTTTTTTTCGATTCATTATTCTGTATCTCTTGAAATGTTTGCAAATAAGATATCAGTTCTCCAAAATTTTTATTACGTAACACTTTATTAGCAAAAATTCACAACAACAATTTCACAAAAACTATGCTTATATATTAGCATCCACATTGAATCGTATGTAACTAAACTTGACCTGCCTTGTGTTAAAGTACATAAAATCACAATACCTTAAAAATCTGTGGGTGAATTTGCAACTCAAAACATGCTCTCAATAAAAAAAAAAGTTTTTTATTTTATTTTTTACTACCCAGCAAAAATCACATTATAACATTTTTATTTAAATAAATATTTAAAAAATTGATAATTATCGTCTTGGGGCGTAAGAACGATGACGTTTGACTCTATTCAAATGCAATGTTAGTTATCATTTCAGCTGACCGTTAGCATTATTGTTCTTGAACTTCACATTCTTATTGTTGGTTTATGTTCAGACAGAGATATTTAACAGCTCTCAAAACGGAAAATTGTTAAATGCCAATTCACACTGATATTTATTTTGCAAATAAGTATTTAACTAACATTTAATGAAACATTTAAAAATACTAGTAGACATTCTGAAGACATGTCAACCGAATAAAAACCAATGTCCTACATTTGTTGTCAAGTAACTGGGATCTCGATCTACGTCAAAGCAACAGAAGAAACGTCTGAGAGGAAAGTGTAGATGTAGAAACAGAAAGCATCGATTAATCATCGCCGTCAAAGGGAGCATTATGACGACGCAGGAATTCATCCAGAGCTGCTTCGGGCCGTACTGCCTGCGGTGCCCCGCTGTAGTTGCCCTCACCAAGCCAATGAAGAGGTGCAAGAGCAACTTCCCTTCCCTCTCCTGCCGTAGGGAGGATACAACAAGTAGCAGGCCTCATGAGGCGCCAGCCGATCGACCCCGACGTAGGGTCCCTAAATGCAGAGAATAAGGCATTCCGTTGCGCCGCCGGTTCTACTATTTTATATTCACTTCAATTGTGCTGGTTTCTCCATGATTGAGGAACCACCAATCTATGATGGGAAGGGATGGGTGAGCTAGTCAGGCGCACCGATTTTTGCTCGTTCTGCGCAGCACGAGTTTACGTCACGAACCACGTGACAGCAACTCGAGCACTTCGTTTGAATAGCCAAACCAGACGCTGGCCGCCATGTTGCATGGCGTGTGAGAAGTGTTGAGAAACGTTTTGAAAGTGCCATAAAGTGACAATTTCCAACAAAAAATAACAAGATGAAGAAGCAATTGAAATACACGATACAATATTTAAAAAAAAGTGCTTTATGTGTTTCAATGACTTGCAACAAGGTGCTAATTTTATACTTGGGTTTTTCTAACGTGCTGTCTGTGGGTAGTATCTCCAAGATGGAATTCGGCACGACTTTTTGCGTCATTCTCAGTCCTGCCGCTAGATCTGCAGCACTGCTTGATATGTCGCGATCATGCGACATCTTGCGGCAGGAAAGATGCAAAAAGTCGTTACGAATTCCATCTTGGAGATACCACCGGCAGCCGCCACGTTAGAAAAACTCAGGAATAGTACCTGGGTACATTTTAAAGTTCTTGCTAATATTGTGACGCAAACTGGTGCCTGAAGCACGTTAGCTGAAGTTGAATACTATGCGCAGTAGCTCACCCTCTTCTTTCCATCAAGCACCAATCTATAAAAAACAAATGACAATATACTCTGAACTCTCCCTTATATCTTCTCTTATTATAATAACTTTTTAATATCTGAATGGTGCCTGGCGAGGCTATTGGTTGAAAGGATATTAAATGGCAGCGGCCATTTAGGTTGCTCTAGTGTCTGTGTTTAGGGACTCTATAACCCTATTCCAGGACACGCCCAGTAGGCTGTCCACTAAAGCAGCTCAGGCGTAGACAAGTAGCGTGGAATTGAACGTGGAAAGGGTCAGGATGGTCAGAGGTATTCCGCGACTGTTTAAGTGGCATAAAAGTATAAGGAAAAAATTGAAGTTTGTGAGACACGAGCGTTGGGTTAACGTGCGTCGTAGATTAACACTGTATCTTATGCAAAAGACCACACGAACGTTCTTGGTGACGTGCGTTGCTGCCAACGCGCGTCGCATAGTAAGCGTCTTGCGTTGAAAGCAAGAAAATTTGCATACCTTTGACGTAGGTTGTAGCTTGCTGTGAGTCATAGTGTCTCACGCGATGTTATATCAAAGCGCGTTCAACAGATGTGTGATCCTCGGAAATCGTATTCTTGAGCGGTGTTTTATCAAAAACCAACGTTCTGGAGATGTAATAAATAAAATAGTTATAAATTAATTTTAAAATGTATGTATGAAATATCTCCTGGTGTATTATATTGAAATACATCTTGGGATATATTTTAATTGACGTGTTTCAACGTATAAAATATTTTAGTGGTATTTTAAAATATATGTATATAATATACTACAGATAATTATGAGAAAACTGCATATGTTGGTTAGTAGAATACATTCATGTTTTCGGTACGTGCTAGCTCTGATGCATACAATACAATAAACCACCGAAATGTTGTCTGTGTTTTAATTTGATCAAAACACAATAAAGTTGGTATTTATTCTATTATCCTAATATTATATTTCTCCTTTTATAATTATTGATTTATTTAATTACTTTGTGTGTTAATTAGCAATTGACATGAGCGCAGAAATTCACATAAAAGAAGTGGAGAAACCAGTTCTTTGGAACATACCAATTAATGTATACAAATAAAATTAAGCACGGGAAAATGTTTGTATGCATTTCAATGTCGATGTTCATAAGAGGTTAACCTCGGAACACCTCTTGAAGTTTAGAGAGCAACTCATAGAATGATTTCAGACATTGGAAAACAATAAAAATGTGTCGCAGCTTATTAAAGAGAATGAAGTAATCACCACTATTTCGAGTGTGTCCCTGTGTCTCCTGGATTTTTTCCGTATAATTTTTAGTGCCACATAACCTATAACAGCTGTTTCGACGGTCTCCGTTTTGAGTCCCGAGTAGCGCTCGTGACGCACGTAAAACAACGCTCGTGTGCACAGGCATCGTGTGCACAGGCTTCGACGCAACTGACTTCATCAACCAGTGGCGGCTCGTGCTTAGGTTGCACGGTTGCATAACCTCCAGAAAATGAAAAAGAAATCGTAAAATCTTAGCAATATACATTTTCCTTTTAAAACATTCATTATTCAAGATATTGTCGTAATATCGATGTATATGAAATCATGTTGAAACCAGAGAGCGTTCAACTGGCGCTCTCTACGGTGTCTGGTGCCTAGCCAGGAATTGCACCACGCTCTTGGATCTTCGCTGTATGAATGGAATTACCGTTTTTACTCTTTGGCCCTTCGATTTAACACGGGAAACGTATAGCCTTTTGGTTACGCAACCAGTAAGGTGGCGCTGTCGCGCTGCGTGGCGACGAAGGGATTCAGGGGATTTCCCATATTCTCTCTTTTTCTAACTTAATGCAAAGAAGTTTTATGATTTTCACTTGTTATAGAAAGTACACAAGTTCAGTCAATTATTGGTGATATTCAATGCATTGTTTATGATATTTGAAGAACGTGTTTTAATTTCATATTGTTGTTTGTTGATTCAAAACGTACATTTGTTGAGTTCTTTGTGTAAAGGTGGCCGTTCTGAACGTAAGTCCCTTGGTGTCCCCCGTGGCTGCAGCTGGCCGGCCAGCGGTTTGCCAACGTTCTTGTGAATACGAATGTGTGTCGATTGTGTGATATTTCATTATTGCCAAACATACCAGGTAGTGAAGTTTTCAAAATAAAATAATTTTATTTGTGTGAAAGGTGTCGAAGCAATAGTGCTTGTTGTAATGTGCTGGAGTCGAATTTAAGTGCCCTGTGGAAATCAAAGCCAGAACCACGTGCGCGGAATGTGAATAAGCCTTACGAGGACCCAATGCAAAAAAATCAGTAAGTAGTGTTCTAATATAGACTTTTATTTCACTTAGTTTTAATTAATTTGAATTGCGTACATTTTCCTCTATGTTCGTATTTTGAATTTTGGAAATTACATTTCCGTCATTCGATGGAGATGCAACCTCCAGTCTGTTGGGACACCATCCTCCACTGTCATCAACGTTTGAAAACGCGTGTTAACGCTTGTTTGTCTTGGCCTGAATCATTGTAATATATTGTGATACGCAATATATTGTGATATAACAGAAATAATTGATTCTAGAATATGGTCAAATAAACAAATGAACTTAAATTCTAATGGCCTCAGTTCCTGAAGCAGCCATGTTGCAGTATACTAGGCCTGGCACGTGTGCAAATAAACTATGATATTGCGAAACATTGAAATTAAACTGTACAGAATATAAAATAGCCAATTTTAATGACAACGAATTTCGAAACTGCTCTTTTCTGACCTCCTAAGATATACTATGCTAGACGGGCTGAACCTCCCAATATGTAATAGGACATCCAATTCGCATTTTGTAGATGAACACATAATCAACAAGTTTGAGCCCGACGCACAATGCACGATGGTAACACACGATCAAGCATGAAGCTAGGTCGAATTCAGTCGCTGTCTGGAGGAGAATTCTAGCGGCCGGCTGCTCTGATCGGTAGTTTTCCCTGATTTCTCCGATCAACACCAGGCGAATGCCGAAGCAGTACCCTAACAAACGGGCCACGGACCGCGCGCGATCTTTCCTTCCTCTTCCTCGTCCTATCCTCTCCCATTACACACACTCACACTTACACTAACATGCACTACACTACCACATATTCCGGGAGACCGGTCGGGAGCTTAGATCTTGTCCGGGCTGGGGCGGTGCCCCGCTTGTGGGAGAGTCCTGGTTAGGGGGAAACCCCGCTTGCCGACGGTAGGTCGGCGCCGGATCTCGCCATCCAGCGGGGGAAGATCACCGCTATCTCTCGAGAAAAAAAACATGCACTACACTAACGGGACTAATGACCTAAGCAGTTGACGCGCCCGATCACTTCGCGACCGTCCTCGCCCGATCCAGCGGAAGGCACTAGCAAACCTCCGGTTTAGGCTGGTTACTTGGTTGGTTAGTGATTCCCCCTAACCAACCAAGTAACCAGCCTAAACCGGAGGTTTGCCAGTGCCTTCCGCTGGCCGGGCGAGGACGGTCGCGAAGTGATCCATGCCTTACGCAGCCACCGCCTCTGATGCAGCGGTCGTGCTGGTGCAGGCGGAGGCATCCGGAGCTTTCGTCGCGCCGCTCCGCGCAGCGTCCCTGAGCGGCAAGCGACGACCGCGGCCAGGGGCGGCCACCACAGGCCCGGGCGCCACATGCCAGGGGTGGCCATCGGCCGACCTCGCGCGGGGCCGGCGCCACCAGCTCGTTAGACGCGACGGCGGCGGCGGCGGCGGCGGCGGTGGCGCGAGGTGGCAAGGTCACGGCGCGGGGCGTCGGGGCGGCGGTGAATGGCGGCGGCGCCGGCGTCGCTTTGTCCCGGCGCGCGAGTGGCCCGCGTGTAAACATAATGGCCCTCCAGGCGTATGCCCCGCGCGCTCATCACAATGGCGTCATTGATTCATTTCGACCTTGCGTCGATCCCCGCCTCCGTATTGTGCTCCCCGCCCCGCCCCGCCCACGCCGCCCGCCCGCCCGCGGTGGCCCGGTAGTTAGCAGGGTAGCCCCGCGCGCTCGCCACAAGGTCGACGCCGCGCTGCGCCGATCAAATCTTGAGTTGCGCTCCGTGAGGGCTCTCCCCCTTGGGAAACGCAACTCACTTGCGCATATCACCATCCTCGCTCCTTTTTCTCCTGTTTCCTTTCCGAGCGGCACTACTCTACGTTTTTACTTTTGAGTTACTCCATGTCGCTCTTTGTGTGTGGCGAAGATGCAACTGAAGACGTTGGGGATGGAAATATTCAAGAGGTTAGAGTGAGAATTCATTATGCTTAGGAGAAATTTCTAGACAGCGAAGAATCTTGAAAGGGAGAAAACTTTTCGTGCTGGTTGCAAAGTGTACGTCTAGTCTTGCTGTCACTTTCATAGCTTGCAAAACATCACATTTCTGTTTCACTTCACCGAGGAAAAACGATCAGTAACAAACAGAACATGTACATTTATTAATGCATGAATATTCGATCTTTAATCATGGTCAAAGTATTACTTTTTGTTTAAGAGGTCATTTGAGTAAATATATAAATTTACTGAAGATGATGGGAAAGAATGTCGGTTATTTTAAATTGATTATTTTTCCTCTTGTGTATCAAAATGCATACCAATATATAAATTAATTTAGTCGTTCACTGAAAATATTTATTCATATTTGGCCAGAATACTTAACTTCAATCTGTGCATAGTACGTGACTTCGCGTCTGTCGCTTCGAGACGAAACAACTTTGATGACCTGATGAATTATGATATTATAAAGGCCCCTTCTCACGTGAACATTGTAAAGATCACAAACATTCATTTCCGAATACAAATATACTGGAACCTAGTTATCTCACATCTGAAGTGGAAACAAAACCAGAGGTGCTACAACAACACATACTTTCTGGCATACTTTATTAGTGACGGTTGCGTGATATTGTAATACCACAATGGTTGCCTATCACATCTCACTCATCCCTTGTAAAACTCGTTTCCAATCGTAGCTCTTGAGGGGAGAGAACTAATTCTTTTAAGGTTAATACATCAGCACAAATTTGGTTTTCCAAAATTGCCTTCCACGGCGGGGAACATTGTCCCCAACAATGAGAAGTTGAGAATGCGAATTCCAATCTGCGGTGTCGCGGCGTTGCTATTATCGTATTGCGTTCTGATAACTCGGAATAACTACCAAAAGAAGCGCGGGAAATACGAAGTAAATGACTGAATTAAGTAGAGGGCAAATACATGAAATTTCAGATATCAAAACACACGCATAATCAGTTTTCCAGGTTACATAGTTGTCTGAACTCTTGAAGTTTCAGTTTTATTTTTTCAAACTAATTCTTCTAACGAACTAATTCAATAGCTAATTCAATAGCTAGCTGAGAGCAAACAATAAGTCGCAGTCGTTCTGGCTCCTTGACTCGCACTGTTGTGCTTCGGAACAATACGTGCAGCTGTCAGAAACTGCACTGCTGTGGATGGAATGAAAGTCATTACAATTCCAAATGGACCTTATTTATCGATGCGGTTATCTTGTATAATACCAACATAATTGCACAAGCTAAGCTGGATGACGAGGTGAATATGCTAGAATTATCACTGACATGCTCTGAAGTTCTGTTCAGAGTTTACTGAAATGATAGAGAATCTGGGTGTCCACTAGGAGATGCAAGTTCGATTCGTGGTTGGAGCAGTCAATACTTTGATCAGCTTAAACATCATTGAGTAAATTTACAGGGGCAACCATTTAAACAATGCTGCGTTTCTCATGGGTCCAGGTCGCTACCTTGTCTCCCTCCACATATCCCCGAGCCCGAAGCCCGGGGATATATGGAAGGAGACTTTACATCCCTGCGATACATATTCAGAAAACGGATGTTAGGAAATATTCATTTGCGAATCGAACTATTAGAGAATGGAACGGTTTGCCTGTGACAATCCTTGATTCCTTTCCTCAAAGCCTAAGCAAATTTAAAAATAAATTAGATTCGTAGATGTTGATAAGTGTATTATATCTTTAATATTATTAAATAACTAGCATATTTAAAGTATGTTGTATTATTACTATTATTATTATTATTATTATTATTATTATTATTATTATTATAAATTATGTGCAGTGGCTTGTAGTGCAGTGTTGTGAAGTTGAGGGAAACGAGTGTGTAAGAAACACATTAAAACTCAGTGATCAGCAATGTGGTGAAGTGAAGTGAAGTGTGGTGAGGTGGAGTGCTATGAGAGCTTGCACGGTGAAATGTTCATGTTAATTTTTAAAGTTTGTAAAGTTTGTAAAGTTTGTAAATTTTGTAAAATTTTGTATATTTGTTAAGTTCTGTAATGTTAAGTTAGTGTGTATTCTGCCACCAAGTTCTCAAACTTATTTGCAGAATTAGTTATAAATAAATGAAACAAATATTACATCCCCCCATACACTCCACTTTGCGCCCGATGCCGCATGGGCCCCCGACCCCGCGTCGCCGGTAGATCGCTAGCCAGCGCGCGCTCACTCCCCCTCCCCCATCCCGCCTCTTCTTCATCGCCAGAGATTGATTTCCGGCTGCTGCCCCCGCCATTTGTTAGTTTCCGTCACGAGTTCGTCGCTGCAACTTCAGCTGCCAAGACGACATCATTACAAAACGATTATCAACACGCGTCGGCGGCACAAGATTCGAGTCCACTTACAAATATCGATTTTCAGAACAAGTGTTTTACGTAGACTCAGAATACAAATAATATATAACATAATCTTGGACTCGTATAATTCTTATGTAGTATATAGTGGAGACTTGTATAATTCTTAATAGGTATTTTGTATATTTTCAAATTCTGCTTGGAGTACTTATAATATCACATGCTATATTTGTTTTCGTGACTACAAAAAAATATTCATAATGAAAAATGCATTATATAATAGAAAATATACTCATAATTTTTACATAAAACTTTTCTTATAGCTCAATCTATTGTAAAGACAAGCATCTCCTGAAGTATTCTACTCACGTACTCTCTCTAGAAAGTATCGTCAACCACTCAAATGGTGAAAAGTGTCTTGACTGTATAAGAGGAATGAAATGTCTCGTGCAAGAGAATTTCCCCCTGATAGACGAAGGCAGGTATTGAAACAATGAATAATGAAACATCTGCTGGCTGCTTTAGTACAACCGCAATACTTGATTATAATGTTCATGACAGAAGTGTGTTTGCGTGTAACAGAGAAAGTGCATTGAATGCTGCATACCACTGAACCGCAGCTTTAATTACAAAAGATCAAAAGACATGTGGACGTAGAGAGACCATCTGCTTCTCCTGGAGACCCAACGCGTTCAATGAGTACAGGAGCACGCAAATAATTATGTTTAAGGTCAATGAACCATTAGACCTCACAATTCTCTTTTGATGTTTTCCGGAATAAACCGCAAAATATTTTGCCAACGCATTTTGCAAGTACATTAAAAAATTAACTTAACACACTATGAGAATACGTCTTTCCCTTTATTTCATTTTTCAATAATATTTCAAGTATCTTAACAAAATTTGTTGAAGAAAATTTTGGAGCAATAGCAATCATTGATTGTGTATGTGTGTATATAAATGTTAATTTCCTGTAACGTTTAAAACAAATGATGAAACTTTTTTCTTTTCTTATGGGTCGAGTTGTGTGTGCTGATTGTCTCGCAAATTTGACATATTCCTCTCCTTGGTCTACAAAAAGGAAATAGCAAGTTTAGAAATACATCACCCAACACATCAGTACAGTAGGATAAATACAAAGAGAAGTTTTTCTCAGAATCATGGATGTAAACCGGGTTCTTGGTTTTTGTCAGATAGTTCACGAGCGGACGTGTACCGACTGCAACCCGCGGGCAACTTTTCCTAAGCCGTTTACCTACCTCCCCACAAAGGCATCGTCCGACTGCATCCCGTTGTGTTTTCCTCCTCAGTGTAAGAATTGATGTCTGCGATTACAGTGATCTGTTTACTAATACATTGATCGACTATAATTTATTAATTTCCGTTTTCAAGGAACATTTGCACGTCCTTTTAGAGCACTGAAACCAACGATGAAAAAACACTTAAAAGTTAGTGGAAACAAAATTTGAAGCCTCCTATCACGAGCATCATCATGACCCTCTCACTTAACGTACAGAAATTTGATAATTCTGCCATGTTCACCTGTGGTTGCGATTTTCTCTGGGTTGATACGAGAATATCTATTTGCGCTCCTTAAGAATGGAAACAGCCGACCTGGATAGCCGAGGTGGCTAAGAGCGAGTACCGACTCAGCGCTTCGGTCCGAAGGGTCGCGGGTTCGAGTCCCGCCTTGGGCATGGCTGTTTGTCCCTTGACTTTGTGTGTGTGTTGTCGCGGAGGGCCTCGCGTTCTGCCGACCCCAGATCAGAGGAGCCTGCAAGTGTTTGTCTAGTGTATGGTCGAATATGCGTCCCTTCGGGACGTAAAGGGCAACCGACTGTCGGCTGGGTAAAAGCCCTAGGAAAAAACAGAATGGAAACAACAATACATTTACTCCCTCCAAAAAAAGATGAACAAAACGGGTTGCAGTCGAGCTATGCTTTCCCAGGTAACGAAAGGTGAAAGGCGATTAGCTGGGAAGTAGGGGTTAGGAAAAAAACGACCGCGGGATGCAGTCGGGAGATTCCCCTCACGTGACTAGAACTAATATCTACATATTTATTGCAATTTTTACACAAAATATATCTTTAACGAGACTTCCATTACGTTTGAAAGAAAAAGTACGTGATGTGCAAAAGCTTATTCCCGAGCGCCATCAGCGCAAAGCAGAAGAAAAAATTGCGGGAGCTGCTGCGCGGCGACGCTGGACGCAAGAAGCGCGGTGCGCCGCCCGTGTTCTCCGGCCGAGGCGCTGGCGATGGACGACGCAGAGGCAGCTGCGGCGGTGGCGACGGCGAGGGCGGAAAAGAGGGACCTGGAGACGGTAACAGTGGCGAGGCGGCGTCTACACTGCGGTTTTCACAGAGCTGCGTTTGAAGGATGTCAGCTGTTACGGTAGCATCCAATCGGAAGGCTGAACGTCACCATGATGACGTCACTGTAGTGACGTGTAAGGTTCCGATTGGACGGCACCGTAACAGCTGATTAAATGTCAGCGGCAGCAAAGTAAAATCTGCAGTATAAGGTGGGTTCCAGGGCGTGGCGGTGAGCGGTGATACCGGGAAGTTGGTGATCTCGGCGAGGCTGCGAGAATGGGAACGGGAGGTAGGGGCGGTGGTTGTCCTAAGAGGCGAACTGTGGTGATGACGGACGAGGCAGCGGAAGCGGTGGGGGGCACCGGTAGTCGGGGGGAAAGGGGGTCGTGGAGGAAGTGACAGTGGCGGAGCATCGTCAAGGGGAGTAGACTGATAATAGCGCGAGGCCGGTGATCTCGGCGAAGTGGCGAGGATGGGGCGTTGCTGGACTGTAGGCACGGGGCGGTGGCCGTTTGATGTGACAACAGAAAGGCTGCTCACTTAATTGGAAATTCCCAGACGATAGAAAAGGTCGCAAAAGCATTTTTTGAAGGGCGTAGTAATAGTAGAATTCACCGTAACGATTTCTTTTTCTGAACCACAGCGTTTATTCTTACAAATCTATCGATCCAAAAAAGGAATAATATTTTTTTCGTCTTCAAAATCGAAATAATTACCTTGGGACTACGAAACTTGTACGGTCGTAATGAGATAGATATGGTGATATTCCTTTCTACATCTTGTCTTGCGAACGGTGTTTCCGGCGCGGTGCCGAATCAACTGATGTCACTGCAGCGCCTCTGACCCTCTGACCGGGAGGTCCTAGGTTCGAGTCGTGATGGTGGCAGGATTTTCGATACTATCTTTTCAGCTAGCTAGGTCGAATTCAGACGCTGTGTGGAGAAGAATTCTAGCGGCCGATTGCTCTGATCGGTAGTCTTCCGTGGTTTCTCCGATCAACAACAGGCGATTGCCGGAGCAGTACGCTAACAAATGGGCCACGGACCGTGCGCGATCTTTCCTTCCTCTTCCTTGCCCTATGCTCTCCCCTTACACACACACACACACTCACACTAACATGCACTACACTACCACATATTCCGGGAGACCGTTCGGAAGCTCAGAGCTTGTCTCGGCTGGGGCGGTGCCTCGCTGGTGGGAGAGTCGGAGTTAGCGGGAAACCCCGCTAGCCGGCGGTAGGTCGGCGTCGGATCTCGCCATCCAGCGGGGGAAGATCACCGCAATCTCCCGAGGAGAAACATGCACTACACTCACGGGACTAGTGACCTACGCTATTGACGCGCCCGGAATCACTAACAACCAACCAGCCAACCGAATCAGCGGCGTTGTCGGGCGAGAGCCGTGCCGAGCCGAGCCGAGCAGAGGAGCGGCGCGGCGCGCGCTGTGTTTGCTCTGGGGGCTGCGCCGGGATCATTAGTCGTTGCGGGAAGGAATTCTCGTCACAGCGCGCGCGGCGGCGCGGAGCGGAGCGGCGTGGCGCGGCGCGGATGGCGTGGCGTGGCGTGGCGTGGCGGCCGCCTTGACAGTCGCCGCCGCCGCAAAGCGCCATCAGTAGGCGCGACGCGTGCGCTGCCGCCAGCCGCCTTTATGGGTGCTGCTGTCGCCGCCTCCGCGCCGACGGGGGTGCTTCGTACGTCTCCGAGACCAAAGTTATCGTTTTTCTAAAATTTATACATTCTGTAAATATTTTAACAAATAATCAAAAAACATCATGTTTTCAATTATAATTATTATTTATTTCCGCCTCCGCGCGGACGGGAATGGACGAAATGCTTCGTGCATTTCTGAGAGCAAAGTTATCGATTTTGAAAATAAAATTAAAATATAAATAATAAATAATAAATAAAATTAAAATAAAATTATAAAACAAATTCGTCAATTAGAAATATTAATTATGTCCTGTTTCGTGCCGCCGGGGCTGCTTTGTACATCTCCAAGACCGAAGTTATCAATTTTATAACTAATTTACAATTTCGTAAGAATTAAGAAAACAAATTAACACTTTATTTTGTCAATCAGAAATTTTGTAATATACTATGTACTTTTTTCCTCTTTACGAGAAACGATAAGCAACCCAATGTTCTACATTCGCGACTGATTTCTGAAGTTGCAAAAATTGGGCCATATTATTAATTTTATGTACTATTTTATTTTGAGAAAAATTCATAGAAAACGTTCTCGATATAAATTGATTGTTAATAGATCACCAGAATTGTTTGTGAAATTACAATTCTGAATATTTTTAATGAGCTTTTTTCGTTATGTAAAATTGGGAGAATGTGCACTTTGTAAAGAAACATTTCAACATTACATTTGTTATTGTCGTTAGAAATGTGTTCGACTTATAAAACGAAGAATTATCACGTTACAATAGGTTCATGTAAGGTGGAAGTTGAATATTGTTTATTTGTCAAGAAAAAACATCTTCTGGACGTCGACAAGAAGCTCCAATTGGATCCAAGAACTGGCTGCTTTACGTCTAATGTTTTCGAATCTTCTGAAAAAGAACCCGTATTGCTACGAGACGCGCCAACTTGCAGTCGAGTCTGTCCGTTAGAAATGCGATGTTTCGAAACATCGATGTTGTGTTGGCGATGTCGCATCCCTAACGGGCAGACTCCACTGCTAGTTAGCGCGTCTCGTAGCTACGCGGATTCTTTTTCAGCAGATACGAAAACATTAGACGTAAAGCAGCGTTTAAGGTACCGCAGGGAGAGTAACATTTGGGCATCTCTTGAGATTTTTTAGGGAGAGAGAAAGTAGAGAAAAATTCTTTTTCGCTGAACCACGATTCCGGATGAGCAGTAAAAATGGAAGGAGAACCGAACTTGTTACGTATACGATATTTGAGTAACAGCGTATGCAGAACGGATCGCGTTATCGTGGTGAACAGGAACAGTGTTTTGTTGCGTCTACCGCGACCGGGGGGGGGGGGGCGGTGGTTCCCCCATGTAACTTCACAGTGGTGTTACTATTCGGTGTTTTAATGAATAATGTTCTTGCTCTACTGTTTCTTGTTAAAAAGTAGTTTACTTACCGTGCTTCGTGAGTCTACGAAAGACCTGTGTGCAGTTACACTCGCACTGATAGCTGAAAATCGCCACCTGAAAAAAAATGCATATGAAATATAAAATACAGCGTTACTGTCTCATCAATACCTTGAAATGAAAAACGCTGACGTTTTAAATAAACCAGCATTTAGGATATCAATTCCAATTAGACTCTTTATGATATATTATAAAATACATTTCTGGAGAAGCGTGTTAGAGAGCAGTTCAGATTGGATGCGGGAAACAGGGTAATGAATGTCAAGTTCTGTAAGTTTACTTTGCGTAGATGAGTAATAAATTTGCCGACAACATGCACTTTAATGAAACACTTCATAAAACTAGTAGTAACTAAGTAGAAATTTCATACTAGAGTTTCTTAGGCACCTCAATACTTATTATTAAAGCAGACTGCGGATTAGAGGGCAATCACCATTGTAGAAACAAAGTCAGTCCAAG
This sequence comes from Teleogryllus occipitalis, assembly GCA_011170035.1. Taxonomy (NCBI): domain Eukaryota; kingdom Metazoa; phylum Arthropoda; class Insecta; order Orthoptera; family Gryllidae; genus Teleogryllus; species Teleogryllus occipitalis. The sequence goes on along the minus strand of BLKR01015211.1, from coordinate 66,703 downwards.
CATCGACCAGTGACCTCACGTTTGGTATAACACTGTTGTGCTAAAGTTTTCTAGCTGAATTTTCTTCTTCTCTTTGTATCAGTCTTCTCAGGCAAAAGTGTCGATAGCTCTGGTTGCTTTCATTATACCACACATGTGTGACTAAAGGTATTCGCACACAAGTGCCTCTCTAGGGAAGAAAAGGGTATTGAAGCAAGTTTTCTTGCATACAATGGAGTTTAATATGATTTGATATATTTCGCCAAAAAAAAAAAAACAGTAAAAACCGTATGAGACGTGCGAGCGAGGAAGATAAACTTTTTGACAGAAATAAAATCAATTTCACGAGTGAAGAACAGGGAAACATGAAAGGTGACTTGAGAAAACATGTAATTACCTCTCGAAAATTAAATAATTAAATAAATAAACATGTATAAATAAATATAAAATAAAATCGATATTATGGTATATGTCAGGACTTTTGTACGAAAACCATTGAAAATGTGCTTAGTATTAATTTGTCTAATTAATATGATATTAATATTAACAGGAAGTATCATCCATTATAATTGGCTCTTACGAAAATTAAGTAACAAGATGATTTGGATGCATAGTAATTTGGATTGTAAAAAGCTGTGATTATGAAAAAAATACAGCCAAATTCAAGAAATTGTTTGATCGGTGATTTCCACGAAATACAATACGTATTTTCTTCCCAGATCGCCGTCTGGATGCTTCAGCAGCAAAAGCAAAAGCAAATTAATAAAAGGGCGCCAGAACGTTTCACAGCCTAGGACGCACAAAGTCAGGCACTGATAAAACTTCTAAGGCAGCGGTCACAATGGAGTCGACTTAGGATGAAATTTCGGTTGGTCGTTTCGTTTTCGCCGATGTGCCACATTCGTTCCAAAAAGTGCTAGTGAACGGAAACGGTCAAAGTGAACACAAACGACCTCTTACTTTTTGGCTGTCCGGGTGACGCTGCGTAGTGGGCTGAGAGGCCGACGTTTCGCCTGACATGTCGCAGGCATCCTCAGGGTATTGAAATACATATCAGGCAAAACGTCGGCCTCTCAGCCCACTACGCGGCGTCACCCGGACAGCCAAGAAGTAATCGACGCGAGCCGCGGAAGCTTACGTGTACACGCACGACCTCTTCCGCCGGGGTCCGAAAACATCGGGTGTCGCCAAATCACAAAGTTGCCGATTTTGTCCCAAATTTCGGTCTCTCGATGTTAGTCGGACAATACCAAAGAAATATCTACGTCCGACAGCTGATGTTTTCGGACGCCGCGACGCCGTCGGAAGAGGTCATTCGGGTTCACTATGACCGTTGCCTTTCACCAGCACATGTTGGATTGGTTGGTTGGTGATTCCGGGCGCGTCAACAGCTTATGTCATTAGGCCCGTAAGTATACTGCATGTTCTTCCTCAGGAAATGGCGGTGATCTTTCCCCGCTGGATGGCGAGATTCGGCGCCGACCTACCGTCGGCTAGTGGGGTTTCCCCCGAGCCAAGACTCTCCAACCAGTGGGGCACCGCCCCAGTCGGGACAAGCTCTAAGCTCCCGACCGGTCTCCCGGAATATGTGGTAGTGTACTGAATGTTAGTGTGTGTGTGTGTAAGGGGAGAGGATAGGACAAGGAGAAGGACGGAAAGATCACGCGCGGTCCGTGGCCCGTTTGGTAGGGTACTGCTCCGGCATTCGCCTGGTGTTGATCAGAGAAACCGCGGAAAACTACCGATCATAGCATCCGATCGCTAGAATTCTCCTCCAGACAGCGAATGCATTCAACCTAGCTGAAAAGCTGGTGTCGAAATTCTTGCCGCTGTCAGGACTCGAACCTAGGACCTCCCGGTCAAAAGCTAGTGTCGAAATTCCTGCCGCCGTCAGGACTCGAATCTAGGACCTCCCGGTCAGAGGCGCTGCCGTGACATCAGTTGATGCATTGAGCTACCGCTCCCGGTAGCACATGATGGAATGATTCCGGCTTCTCAAACCGAAATTTCGGCCAAAATCGGCTGCACAGGGACCGCCGCCTATCTAGACCAGTGGGCCGGCAAGAGGGGCGGAGGGGGGCGGCGGCGGGGGCGGGGGCGGAAAACGGCCGCGCCCGCTGTCGCCGCCGCCAAACCACTTGTTCTCCGATGTTCCTCGGCGGCCCAACACCCGAACAGAACAGAACTGAACACGGCCTTCGGGTCGCATGAACCGGATCCCGGCCCCGCCCGCGCCCCGGCCCCGCCCGCCCGCGCCCTCACGCGCCCGCGCACATTGGGTCCCAGACGCTCGCGAGAAGCCGAGTAAATCAATACATATACTACAATTAATGCATTTTAATTAGAAACCAAACCAAACATGATTGTCTACATATTATACATTTTTATATGACAGTAGTATCCTTGCATATTAAAGAAAATGAAATTACTTTCTGATTTTGATGCCGGTGGTCGATCTTAGACCTGGCTCGATTTGAATTGTCTCGTGTAATTTTAATTGATTATGCTTTCTATTTTGTGATTTTTTAATACGTTTTTCCTTTCCTTATTGTTCGAAAAGTGTTCCCCAAAGCGGACTTTGGGTACTAATGTTTTAATAAATAAGAAGCCTTTGATATATAGTGTTTAAGTATTTTTTTAATTCGTATACTGCATTTTATTTTGAAGTGATTTTATCCAATTGTCACTTTATATTCAATCTTAATTCTTATGGTGAGAGATGTAGGATTTCTAGTATTTCCTATTTTCATCCACAATAAAAACATTGCACTGTTTCCTGATTTTTGCAGTATCTTCTTTCGGGTAATTTCAGAATGAGAAGCAGTTATTCTTCTATGAATATCCAGATTTTTAAAAACCATTTCATTAGCTTAAATTACCGTTATTTGGAAACACTGCTCATAACAAATCCATTCCAAAAGAACTTTTATTATCTTACATTTTGACGCTAAAAGTTTGATTTTATAATTATTCAGGTGAAACGTAATATATTTATTGGCTCTTAAACCTTTTCCCTTTCCATCTCAAAGAATCAACTCACACACATTTTGCTAATTCTTTAATGATCCAATTCTTTAATGCTAATTCTTTTATGACCCAGTTGACGCTTTGCTACGCATAGGCAAGTGGTGAGATGGAGGTCAGGACTTCTTTCACCATAAATAATACAAAATAACCACGAGTCTCACAAACGCATAATTTCTAACGCATTTTATCCCAAAATAGTTTGCTGCCATCGTTGTTCGCGAAGACGGGTCGTTAATGAATAAACTCGATTGATCTTCGCTGTTTTTCTTTCCTATTTTTTTAAATTCTTGACCTCGCAGGGCGGAGCTAACGTAATTGGCGCTCTCGTGCAAATTTTATTTGCCGCCCCCTTGTTCTTATGTTTGGAATTGTGATTCTCACATTTTATTTAGCTTGATTTTATTTTTTGAGATAACTGACCGTAGTCAAGCATCACGTTTCAATCATCTGAATCTGAAATGTTTTACAAAACATTGTGAAAGGTTGCTAATTAGAGTCGACCGGCAACCTCACGGTCAGTGTATGAGTAGCAAAATTAACCGATATTATATTGTACGAAATTGATAAAATCTCTAAAAATTGTATTACTTATACTTATGAATTAGTGTATTTAGTTTTTCGACTCATAATTTAACACTAAAAGAGAGCTTTTATATTTGTTAATAACAGGATAAACTTGCATCATTTAAAATAAAAAATGTAAAAATAATATAAATATTTTTAAAAATTCTAAATTTTTGCCGCCCTTTCACAAATGCCACCTCCGCTTGCAGTGGGGTTCGCGTGGCCCTGTGTATTACCCACGCACGTTTTCTTGAGCCCTCCCTTCGCTTGAGAAGCGGTGAGTTTGGTTATTTTTACAAAAGGAATTTTATATAATGTGTAGTTCGTTTCTCAATGCAAAATAGTTTCTATTAAATGAGAGCAAACATTTCTGGTTGCCAGATTTTGTCTACAACGCTATCATTTATTCTTCATTCAACGAATGTTGGCAAAGGAGTGGGGGTGGGTATTCCAGGGCTCAAGAAAACGTGCGTGTATAATAGTTGCCCTGCTAGTCGTGGATACGACCCAGTGCGGCGTGGCCGCTGCAGTGCGCGGCTGGCTGCTCGTGCCGGCGCGACCACCAGGCCGCGCGCGCAGCGGACGAGCACCGGAGCGCCTGCGCCGGGCCCACCCGCCCGCCAGCCGCTCCGCTCCCCGCCCCGTCCTGCCCCGCCACGCCCCGCTCCGCTCACCGCTCCGCGCCGCGCCGCGCCGCGCACGGCTAATCCGATTAGCGCCCGCGAAAAACCGTGCACACCGGAGGCGCTAGCGCGAGCGGAGGCACCGCGCGGGGGGCGGGGCGGCTGGCTCGGCTGCGGGCACTGCGCAGGCGCAGCGCAGGGGAGGAGGCTGGAAAGTCTCGAGATGAAAGCACAGCTCAGGAGGGACGGTGGCAACAACGGAGAATGGAATGGGGCGGTGGAACACCGCTTCAGCTCCACAGCGAAGTCGGAGATTCAAGACAAGGGTTCACAGCCGAGTATATGGCAATTGTTCAGCCTTTCGCGACGGCAGTCTGTGCTAAAGCGACATCAGGGGACGGACACTGGCGATATCGGAAGATATGTAATAAAGAAGATAGTTACAATACATATACGTAAGCCGGTGGGGATGCAAAAGGTGCAGTAGAGGAAGGAACTAGAAAGACCGAGTGATGCAGAGGCTGAGAAGTAGTGGTCGTTGTGAATGACGATACGTCAGTGAAACTTTGTAAGTCCGTAACCAACGCGAAAGCGTGAGACAAGATCATGTAACACTTGTGGGGAGAGTGAGGGAACAAGGGAAGGCTAGCCAGGCAGAAGTTAGTGCGAGGAAGGAATCAGGTGGTAGGTGGTAATCGATCGGACATGGAGAAGAATCGGAGGGAGGAAAGAATAGAGAAATAGTTGACAATGGAATTGGTCAGCACATTGGTGGACCATGTAGAAACTTAGAAAAATAGTAATGGAAGAGAAAATGGGAAGAAATCACTCCATCAACAATGTGAGTACAGATGTAGCTGAATGGTGGATTTGAGTGCTTCGTCAGGGGGGGGGAGGGACCATATCGACGGGTAACCGACGCACCATGGCGACCATGTCGCACCGGCACCATGTCGACGGGCATAAAATTAAGACAAGAAAACAGAAAACAGATGTCGGGAAATTTTCATTTACAAACCGAACAATTAGAGACTGGAACAGTTTGCCTGCGACTATCTTAGAACCCTTTCCTCAAAGCTTGAGCAAGTTTAAAAATAAATTAGTTTTGTAGTTAATTATATATTAGGTTATATGTATCAATGTTGTTTCCACTGTTAAATTAGTAGTATATCCTACAAAGTAAGTTGTTTAATTGTTAGTATAAATATCAGTTGTAGAAGTATTGTTAATATTACCTTTATTATTATTGTTATCATTTTATTATTATTCATTTAGTGCAGTGCAGTGCAGTGTAGTGCAGCGCAGTGTAGTGTTATGAAGTGAAGTGGAGGGAAGGGAATGCGAAAGAAATGCGTCACAGTTAAGTGTTGTGCAGTGAAGTGAAGTGAAGTGAAGTGGAGTAAGGTTTGCGTGGTGATGTTATGTATTATTTATTATTATTATTATCTTAATTAACTACTTTTTTTGTAACTTTTTCTTAGTGAATGTAAGTTTAATGCATGTAAGGGTAAGATATTCTGCCACCAAGTTACTACACTTCATTGCAGAATTAACAATAAAATCTAAAAAATCTAAATCTAATGCGACCGCCAAGTCAGAGTGGGAATGACGGCGTTTCAGGAGGATCTGAACAAGACAAGTGCATCGAAGTAGATCTTCGTGAGATGCCGGACAACACGTAGGCGGATTGGGTGACAGAGGCGAACTTTGCATACTACCAGCTTTACGCAACGCAAATTCCCTTTTCATGGTCTAATTAAGACTGATCCGATTAACCAGCGCGCGATTGACAGTCGATAGACAAGGCGGCATTCCTCGGAAAATGTCAGTCGCAGAGCTCCTATCGGCGAGCGGCGTGCAGCTGGGGCCCTTGTCAAGTGCCAATCCCGTTTTTATTTTAAAAGGACAATAAGTCGTATATGAATGCTGGTACTGGTTGGTATTATTTTTCCTATGGCGTCCGATTGTAGGTCTTGACATTACGAAGCTGATGCTGATTTAGTTCCCTGCAGAGACAGATACACTGGTAAGGAGACATTCATTTTCGTTGTAAAAATTCCTGGATAATTGTAATATACGACAAGAGAGTTAGGTAAGATATCGTTCAAGTAGGAAAAGGTAATCCTCTAATGCAGATGAGGGGGTAATTTTCACGAGTAGATAAAATCTATTTATTCTTCAGTGACATTCAAATTTTTATCCATTACCGTAATGTAAGCGAAAAAACGGCAATTTAAGTCAACTATTCAACTTTTTTGTGTGTGTTAAAACGATGTGTCTGTTGTTTTAATGAGTTAGTTAATAGGACGAAAATTGTTCATTTGGACATAAGGTTTACCAGCAGGTATTAACTGGCCCTTAACACTCTTTTCAAGAAGTCAGTTGACAATTATTGCCTCAAATTTCGCTGTATTCATTCCCATTTGCTCTACTAAAACAAATACGTCATCAATTAAAATGAAATAATACATCACTTAGGTTTCAAATTATTAATTAAGAGAAATACTAAAAATTTTGAATCGAAAGTATTTTGATTTCGTTATATGGTTTCTTAAAAGAGAGCAAATTTTGCATCACTATTCTACGTTCAGGTTAGGAGGTTAAACTGACGATTTTTTTTGTTGAAAGAGCTGTTCGTTCCATAAGCGAAAATTGTTAACTTGTGAAAAGTTGTTAATATATTTCAACTTATAAATAATAACTGACTGATTAAATAAAACATAACCCACAACGAAAATAATGTAAATTTGCCATTCAAACACATTCCTGCCCTTTAGCAAAATTATACAAGGCGAAATGTGAAAAGAGAACATGGAATACTATTAAATAGTAAAATATATAATCATAATTCAAATCTGTAGTTGCCATTGTAGTAGTAGTAAGACGCCGAAAAAAGTTTGAACTTTTGCAATTTTCAAAAATACAGCTCGTTCAACGAAATTGTTACCTACACCTTTATTTAAGTTTCTTTGGTTCTATCCAAGGAAAACATTAAAGAAAAAAATTTGAGCTATATTTGTGAAAATTTTGAAAATGTTGAGGCTTTATGTGAAATACCCTCAAAAATCAAAATATCGGTTTCTAATTGAAGGGGCCACGACTCAATCATATTGATCGTGGAATAACAAGTTTGGTGAAAATCTTGCTTACGGTTCAGCCTCTAGCTTGTTCACGGACGGTTTAATGGACAGACGTTTTACCGTAAACCAAGTTTTCGGTATCAAGGACACACAAAACATGGATTCTGACCACACAACGTGTTAGAGGGAGTAAAAGATATAGGAACAAAATGTATCCACTTTTTCGTTACCGGGGCCGGCAATAAGAGTTTTTCATTCACAAATTCACCGTTTTCCGGCGCACTATTAAAATACTTTGTCTTCATGCTCACAGCATTACAATACTTTCTTTATACCGAATAAAGAGTATGCCAAAAAAATAAAAAAATAAAAGGGGCATTACTCAACTGTATTATTCTGAGTGTCGTCATTTAAAAAAACAAGAAGTACAGGATTGAAAGAATTAATTTACAGGAATTAATGACATTGTCTTTGCCATTGGTAATGCCAAAGACATGTAATTCTGCCGCTTCTGTAAGACATGTAATTCTGCATTCATCACCGTCACTATCAGATCGAGCATGGATTATAATGTATCACGGGGAGTTCGGTAGTAAGAAAATTGGCAGTTAATTAACTGGCACTGACTGATTCAGAATTAAATAATTTTTTCTTCAATATATTGACAGAGTCTGCCTTGTTGCTCTCCCCCTCGCGATCCGCTACAGCCCCTTATCAACAGCAAATATCGTATGGGATCACACCTAAAGCTCCAAGGTCCCCATGGCGCGCGGTCGACGGTCAGCGGCTGCCAGAGGTCGGGGTTGAGTTCCCGCTGCCGGCATCTGCCCCCGCTCCCATTCCCGCTTCTGCCGCCGCTGCCGCTCCGCGCGACCACTTTTTGCACAGTGCGACGTCGTCAGTGGTCTCGCGGTGGCGACGGCGGCGCGGAGGGGCGGGACGGGGTATGGTGGGCCGTGGGGGTGGGTCAGGGCGGAGGGGTGGGAGGAGGAGGGGGCGGCATTGCCTGCGCGACAGGCTTCTGTCTCCACGAAGCACCCGCCTCCGCCCGCCTTCCTCCTCCTTCTCCGTCTCACATCCAGACGCGCTTGTGGCAGAAAAGAATTTCCATTGCGGGGGTTTGCAATCTTCTCTTTGTTCACCGCGCACTTATGGAAGTGAGAATATATTTTTAAATTATACATTATGTATATATATATATATATATATATATATATATATATATATATATATATATATATATATATATATATATAGTAAGTAGACAAAAGGAGCAAAAACATGTCTAATGAAATTCTCCAGATTTTCATGAGCATCGCATATGAAATTAAATTTTGGTAGCAACGATGTCAAGAAAAATAAATACTCAGGCTATATACAACAGGCTATAGGCGTAAGTAGACAAAAGGAGCAAAAACATGTCTAATGAAATTCTCCAGATTTTCATGAGAATCGCATATGCAATTAAATTTTGGTAGCAACGATGTCAAGAAAAATAAATACTCGCCTACTGCATTGAAAATCAAGCACAAATTTAACATTAATAATGAAATGTTTAATTATTCAAATATATAATCACAAATAAAATGAAGTATAAGTAAATTACAACCATTTTATTTTTTTATCGACGATAGCATCAAGTTACGTCAAGTCATACATAGTTAAGATGTATTTTCACTTGGTTTTTTACCGGAAGATTGAATTTCCCCTTGGAAAACAATTTGGGAGTTGTTGTGGTCTCCGAGATTTTACTTTCTGCGAAGACTCCTTTCTGCTTTCCCGTCTCTCCCCCAGTTAATACAGTAAACCCTCGTTAGCACGAACTCACTTAACATGAATTTCGCTGTGACACGAACAAAACTTCGGTCCCGACAAGGGATTACGGTAATACTGGCATTTATCATTTTCTGATAACATGAAGTTTTATAACACGAACCCCAATTATTACGGTTCCTTGGAATTCCTGTTAATGGGGGTTGTCTGTATCTTTTTCATTCTTGTCTCCCTGCACCTCGTCATCACTTTCTGGACACTCTCACCTCTTACTATATTTTCATACTTTTCATAACATACCTTCCCCTCACTCCAATATACATTTCACCTTCAAGGCACGTGTTTGAGATTTGACTCCAACCCCGAAACCACGGAACACTCCTTACCCTAATCAAATATATACAGCATGCAACTCTGGCCAAATATGTTCCACACTAGACCTGGCAGACCACAAGTTTGACGGAAGGTTTTCGTCCGGTACTTACCTGTGCTCCACACACAACGTAGCGAAGTAGTTTGAGTTCCATTACACGTACTGATGAAGTCGTAGCACTTCTAATAACGCGATCTGATTGCCATCAAGCGACGATGAGGGAAGCAATTGAAGCCTCAACTCGCAGATGAACCCGAGGGTACGCAGGTGGAAGAAGGCTTAACCTTCGTCAGTTCTTCGAGGGCGTGATTAGTTGGAAGAATAGAGTCAGCAACGCGCACCCAGCTGATCCGCTTACGAGTGATCCGGCTCGGAAGTGGTGACTCTGCTGATTCTCTTTCGTGAGGCAACAAACTCATCACGGGAAAACGAAACTCGGGGCTATTAGGGATTCAATTACATACTAATATTTCACCTCAAGGTTTTAAAATAAGGTATGATCAAAATAAAATTATTTAATTTATTAAATTTATATAAGTTAATAATTTAAAATTATATAATTAATAAAATAAAATAATATAAAATTATAATTAAATAATTATAAAATTATATATTAAATAATTATAAAATTATATAATACTAGCTGACCCGGCGAACTCTGTTCTGCCTTAACAGCCGGTCCCATCTTTTTCTCGCGTCGCACTCACTGTGAGAAACTGTACTATCCTTGTTGCACTCGTGATAATAAAGCAATTGCACATTGTTGTTTTTCTCTCAAACAAAGAAGAATTTCAAAAAAACGCTCTGATATTAAATAGATAATTAAAAAACCTATTACGTAGCAGGGCGTTTATTTGGAATTGATTTTTGTTTAAGAGAGAAATACAAAGCTGTAATCATAGGGACCGGTTGTTAAAGGCAATAAATAAGCAGATTTTTGAATTTATTAAGTTAAATTGTTTATTAGAAAATACAAATAAAAAAATTAAGTAGATTAATCATTCATTATTGTTCCTGTATTTTGGTGCATAGGTTGCACTCTTCAGTTAAGTACCTTGTGATACATGACATTTTTTGGTTTATTATCAGGCGCAAAAACAAACAACGCAGATGATCTTCCGACCCGTGAACTTGCCACATATAATTGACCATGGGAAAAACATGGATATTCTAGATTCAAACCACAAACTTTCAAGGATTGGCCTTGTGATTTGTTGATGGTCATGGCGAATGCAAGACGGATCGGAAATTGAAGTCTTTTAAATTGAAACATCATATCAGTTGGGATCATCGGGATCCTTGGAATGAGAATTTCCTTACCTTCGAATTTTCCTTTGAGTATCGTCGCGTAAATTACATTGTTCATCAATTTTCTAACCACCAAACGCGTTCCGTTGCACAGTTTTGGTGGGTTTATGTTTCGAAGCATGATTACTACGGAGCCAACATTTAGCCGTAAATTGTGCGGTGGTAAGCCAGACACATCCAAGGAGTTTAAAAATTCAATTGGATAATTGGTGGCTTCATCTTCATTCGTGACGCAGTCAATAGATTTGGATGAATGCATTGTTCCAATGATCTTATTCTGAATTATGTAGTTCAGGTCATCTACATCTTTATTCTTAGCCGCTAAAATTGCTCGCAACAATGGGTTACAACAGGCAACAATGACCGCTAACATGCGAAATCACGCGAAAACGTGCGAAAACGTGCGAAAACGTGCGAAAACGTGCAAAACGTGCGTTCTCACATAGGAACGCTGTCGAACGGGATAAACAGTATCCTATGTCCGTCTCCTGGCTCTAAGCTTCCTGCTCACCAATTTTCAGCCAAATTGGTACAGCCGTTCTTGAGTTATAAATAGTGTAACTAACACGACTTTCTTTTATATATATAGATTTTATATATTAAAATTATTAAATTAAATCAAATCGGAACGAAAAAACTATGTATTGTTCTCATCAACATATAGAATAACATTACTACAAAACGGATATAAACCGCAATAATTAAGACTAATTAAGAAAATTGTAGTTCCTAGAATCCAAGTCGAACTGAGGTCATTTGAAGACAGAACGTATAAATAAAAATTATTCCCTCCCGTAAGTCAATAAATACCTCGAAAATATGAAACATAGTACTACCCTGAAATCTTATTTGCATACGCAGTTCTTTCACTTGATGTCGGGTAATATGTTATAATGCTGCTAGCAACTCAGTGGCTCAGAGGTCAACGAAGGTCGCAGGTATTGACAAAAATTGAAGCTCCGAATTCTCAGGAAGACAACGGACGCGAAATCGCCGCCAATAAACGGCAGGAAACGCAGCAAGAAGCGCCAGGCTGCTATGCGGCCTAGCCCAGGCCGAAGGCGGAGGGAAGAGTGGGAGGAATGGAATTTGCAAGTCGCAGTCGCCCGCCCGCCCCCCGGTCGAATGACATGCCTAGCCTTCCTGCGGCGAAGTTGGTAGCACATTCCTGCGACGCGGGCGAATTTTGGGCGAACGAAACTGCCTTTTGTGTGTGGGCCATGTCCTTCCCCGCCCAGAGTGCTTGTTGCCAACTGACGGATTCGAATGCTCCTGATAATTCCTCGAAGTGCCGGTTGGACATTTATTCATAAATCAGGGATTCCTTTCAAGTGTTGATGGACACCATGATTTTATAGCCATATCAAGAACATGAGTTACTTTTATATTCTCGAATACATACGTATATACGGAGTAATATAGAGTAGTTTAGAGAAAGTTATGTAATAATGCTGCGGAAAATCAATTTCGAGATTTGAATGAAAGTACGTTTTGAGATCCCCTTACACCTATTGTGGTTTTTATCAAAACGTCCAACCACCAGTCTGACCGTGAAGAACATTAGCGCCTAAATTATTAGTAGGACCAAAATAAATATCCCCCTGTCGTTCTGGCTTGACTCGAAGATCTGCAATGGTTAAATACATGCTTTAAATTTTGAAAGTGCTTTATAGCTCCAATTTTTTCTCTAAATTTCTTGTAAGAATATAGTGAAATACACATATAAAAATGACATAGGTACTATTTTCACTGTTAACTCTAAATTTTCGAAAATTACAAAAGTTTAAATGTTTGTTGGGCGTATGCATGAAACTATAATATTAAAACAGACTTTTTCTTCAAATAAAATTTGTTCTCCGTTTTTAGTTCTTAACATCATGCGCATTTTATTGGAGATATTAGTAGTTTTCCTGGAATTTTAAGTAAAATATGGGGCATATAAAAGTTAAAAGTATTAAGATTTTCAAAAGCCACTGAAAATTATTTCTTCAAAAGTTTTGTATTGTTAAATGCACTGTATAAGATGACATAAACGCTATTTTACTATATTATCATGTTTTTAAAAAAATACACAACTATATCGTCTTGACATCTCCTTCCCGTCAACGCGAGGCCAGCATTTCATTTGTGAGTGCATTTGCTTTAAATGATGTCTTATGACGTTTCTCAAAATTTAAAAGCTTCCGAAAAAATTGCAACACGAAAAGTTAGCCCAAAATTTAAAAAATATTATAAAACTTTCTAGTACGAGAAAGTCTGAACAAACACTGTAGCACCAACAGATTATTTCTATTACAGTACCTAGACGCCTGTTCGTGTATAAATAAAAACTTCCACAAAAATTATGAAAACTCAGTATTCTTAGCAATTTATACATTGATGATCGTATTTTGTTTATGCTTGCTTTCACATCCGGTAAATTATTTAGTTAATTTAATAATTTTTGGAAAATTAAATTACATCCATTGTAGAAATTACATTATCTGCAATTAACAACTTCAGTTTTCGAAATGTTAGTTCTAAATTTAATATTGAATTTGTTTGCTTAATTGTGGTGCAGTTAAGGGAACTGAAATATATCGTGATTAATGTCCACACGTAGATAAACATAAACTAAATACTAATTATTTTGTAAAGAATTAGTAGAAAGTTATAAATTTACTCTTTAAAATTCTAATACATTTATATAGATATGTAATAGCGATTAATGAAATAAAAAAAAATATAACTGATCATTGCAGTCGGTCCATTAGTTCACGTACTACCCACATCTGAATTTATTGCTAAATCCATATTGAAATAGCACTTTAGTATTTGGTGACATGCTTCATAAAAGAAATCAGGTAATTTGGCTTCGAGAAATTTAAGATCATATAAATATTCACTGATCCACATTTTTTACATCAATTTGTGACACTTTACTTTAAATGTTACATTCTTACCTTTCTTGTTTATTTAGTGTGGTCTTCCCAATAACCATTTGACCAAGATTAATCCCCCATATTATGCAGTATTTTTATCCGTGATATAATGAATAAATTAATGGGAGAAACAAGAGGTGCTACAAAATAGAACGGCTTACTCGTACTAGTTAATTTTCTTATCTCTTCAGTTCATCCATCTTTTTCATTTTGTCACAACCTCTTCTCAGCTACGATATATTGACGCATTTTTTTCACGTTTTCATATCTTCAATACCAACAATTCTATAATGTCAAACGCAAAACACTCATCTTTGTGTGTAAATAGCCTACAATTTCGCTATTCGTTTTTGACATTTTAAATTTCGCGACATCGCATTCAATACCAAATTACAAGACACTTAAACGAAGTTGGCCTGAACTGTTCTTCTTCAAAGACGGAGCCGCCGAGCCAGCGGCGATGCAGCAGTCGTAATAGCATTAAAGGCTGAGTAAAGATCGCCGAGTCGTTACCCCAGGGCGCTTAACAAGGACATTTATGGGCGTCGCCTCAGCCCCGCCCGCCACTTCGCGTGCGGCGCAGCTAAGTGGCGCTAACGAGATGAACTCTCCTTGTTGGTGCGGCGTCGCAGGGGAAAGCAACGCACTTTTTTTTTTTTTTTGGAATGGATGAGTTGGAACTACGTTCTGAGAGAAAATGTATGAATTTAAGATCAGATTCGAAATTTAAACAAACTAAAAAAACCTCGGACTTGATAATTAGTGGTTAGTGCATTTCACCGCTTCAAAACAAAGATTAGGCTAGGATAGGATAGGCTAAGATTAGGATTCGATCGCTCTTGGATGTTTGTCTTCCATCTTTCGAGATAAATAAGCCGCGAGACATCTCGTTATTTGCTAATAAGGTACACGCAAATGTTCCATTGTCACGTGCTGGGAACCTGATAATGACAAAACGGAAGCAAAGACAACTTTTCTGCATCAAGAGAGGCGGGTAGGAGCGATAGTTACATAACGACTTTTAAAGTTAGAAAATATGCCAAGAGAAGGCTGCTCATTTGCTTCTCGCCGGACACTGTATACCTCAGCACATAGGTGTCACAACTCTGATAAAAGACTACACTTTGACTTTGCTGACAGGTATTTGCCCCGAAATCTTTCGCAGTGCTTCCGCTCTGCCATTCATTGAGAGTAAAGAACAACTGCCTGCTTAAAGGAGGAAATCGTGATGAGCCGTGGTCTAGTGTGTGGTAAAAGATGCGCCTGCTTGTAGAAGGTATACGCATTCGGATGAAAAGATCCACATGAAGGTAACAATTATTGATAAACAGACTGGTGAAACATGATTTCAGAGAAAACATCAAAGATATTCTTTATAGTACATTTTACTAATCTCATTTTAAGAAAATAATCTAATTTCTAAAACCGATAATGAAATAATATATTATTGTTGTCTTTGATAGTTGAAATCTCACGCGCGTGTTTTTAGAAACAAATTTATATACACATGTGGCTGAAAAAATATTAAACTCTAGACACTATATTATCTATGAATCTACTATATGGAATCCAGTCTTGGCTGTGACCATTCTTCAAATAAACTCGAGGCAGAAAGGAATAAAATGAATTTTTTTCCCCTAGGGCTTTATCCAGCCGACAGCCGGTTGCCCTTTACGTCCCGAAGGGACGCATATTCGACCATAACTAGACAAACACTTGCGGGCTCCTCTGATCTGGGGTCAGCAGAACGCGAGGCCCTCCGCGACAACATTCACACAAAGTCAAGGGACAAACAACCATGCCCAAGGCGGGAGTCGAACCCGCGACCCTTCGGACCGAAGCGCTGAGTCGGTACTCGCTCTTAGCCACCTCGGCCATCCAGGTCCGTATAAAATGAATAGATTGAAAAAAATAACCAATGCATGACCACAAAGAAGAAGAAAAAACGAAAACTTTTTAGTTGTAGATGATTGTCAGGCCAAAATATAGTCAGATATTTCCTCAAAGCTCTTCATGAGGAGCGATCTACTGCAAAGTATTCCATAAAACGAGGAGGAAGCATCGCCCTCTCTGTTCCTAGCCTCAGTCACATCCGAGATAAATAGTTGAATGGTTTATTGATGATATGATCTGAATAAAGATGGAGCAATGTGAGGTAGGTGGAAAGCTTCGTGTCAAAGGAATCGATCGGATTTGAACCCTTATCTGGAAGACGGAAGTGAGGAAGAGGTGGTAATATAAATAATATTAAATCTCTTATAAGAGAAATTTTCCGGGCTGGTAGGGCAGTCGCTAGCCAGCCGCCGGCCCGGATACTACGCCCACGACGCTGCCGCCACTGAAGATGTCCACCGCAGACGTGGACGAAACGTTTGGCTCTTCAATGCCAACTGGACCACGGCCTACCAGCCCGGAAAATTTCTCTTATATTGACTCCATCCGTGAAAGCCTACGATGTTATATTAAATCTCTGGTTTAGGGTTATCTATACTAAATCACTATTTTTTTGTAACTAAGCAAACTTCCCTAGCAACTACTGAGCAGAAGGCTAGGCCAACGATACAAATACAGATTGTCTGGTGTCCTCTACAGTGAGTGGTCTGTCCACTGCATGACTGGTGATGCAGTGGCAAGAGGAAGCGTAGTTGCCGCCCCTCTGTGAGGCCTGGCGCGGCAAGAGGTCTTCACGTTCCCATCCCTTGCACGTCGCGTCGCAAGGGAGCAGATTTAGTAAATAAATAATTCTGTTTACATAATAATTATTTAAAATAATATTTATTAATAAATATAATATTAATTAACCGAATAATAATGTTTAAATAATTATATAAATCGAACATAAATATTTAAATCAGTTTTGCCAAATAGACTAAGTTAAACGAAAAATGTAGGCCTTTTGCGAGGAGGGGGTATACCCCTCCCAGCTCCCCCCGCCCTGGATCCGCCAATGGAGGACGTCTCTTTGCTCCTGCGTTTTCTGTAGTTATGGATTGGAGGACGGCGGCTCAACAAACATTGGATTGGCATGCATCGATGTCCTCGGGAAATTAGAGCAGCTCGAGTGACAGAGAGCCTCTATATGTTCTTCTTCTAATGTAATGTAAACTTAACTAAAATGTGTACTCATTCCGAAACACCCCGATGAACGAAACCGAATACAGCTGGACTATGCCCTCTGACATAACGAAAATTGAAAGATTTGCTGGGAAGCGGGGATGAAGGAAAATGACCACAGGATGCAGTCGGGCGATTCCCGTAGACAAACGAATCAAACAATTAATCAATGAAAACCTTCTTTTTCACCACAGCCGAAAAGGTGGGGTCTGAGAATTACTACTAATATTAGAAAGAGGAATCTGAATTCTCAACAAGGTTATTTGCAGCTGTGGCGGCTGCGACAGGGAGGTTAAAGGGGCACTGCCCTCCTAAATAATACAATTGACCTTTCCTTTCCTTTTGTATATTATTTGATGTTAATGTACTTGTTCGCCACGTTTTCTTCCATTTCAGAATTGCAACACGGGAGTTGCAAGTGGCGGCTGTCTGCGGGCACAGCTCGGGCTCTGTGACTTGGGTACTTGCAGGATGTTCAGAACTACCTACTAACGAGTATTTGAACTCCGTCTCCAAATACGTTTTCTCAGATTCACGTACAGATTGCAGTAGGGTACCATGATGGAAGAGTGTTTATTCCACCATGACCTATTAAAACACTATATTTAGATAGATAGATATTTATTATTTCTGCAGGTAGGTTTTTACAACCTGGTGACAGAATACTACAATTTACACTACAATATTATATTACAATAAGGATTATAAATAAAATTAAACTTTAAATTATTTGAAGACAATAATAATAATAATAATAATAATAATAATAATAATAATAAAATGATAAAATGCTAACAATAAGAGCAATAATAACAATAATAGAATTAACTCTACATTTTATGGATGACGTGCATAATTATTTGTAACTATTAAATACACGACTTTTTAATTACGCTTCACTTCACAACACGTCACCACACTTCAATACAATACTACTTGAATAGAATTATATATTTAATACAGCAACACATTTAGTAGCAGTTATCACAATACTAATAATAACAATAGCAATAAAAATAATAATAATAATAATAATAATAATAATAATAATAATAATAATAATAATAATAATAATAATAATAATACCTGTTATAATAAGCCCAAAATACTAAATTAATAAAGTTTACAAATATCAGTTGTTCATTTACTTTTAAAACTATGAACATCTCGAGGAAAGGGTTCCAAAACTGTCGCAGGCAACTTATTTCATTCCAATATTGTTCTAATTGTAAAGGAAAATTTTCCAACATCTGTTCTCTGTGGCCTAAACTGAATTTTGTGCTTGTGATCCCCTCTACTACAGTACGAGTGTCTACCGAGTCGGATGTAGATATCTTTCCAAGCTGGATAACCGGCATACGCTTTGCACAGGGAACAGAGTCTTGCCTTAACCCGTATTTATACACTATATTCACTATTTGCTTGCACTGTTCGCTCGCTAGGAAAGGACAAAGACAATTTGTTTTTACATGGATTTTTTATACTTTATTATGTTATATATAATTGTATCTGTACTTTCGTTGATTGATTGATTTTTTTGTTTCCGGGAGCGTCAACTTCTTAGGTCATTAGTCCCGTTAGTGTAGTGCATGTTTTTGCCTCGGGAGATGGCGGTGATTTCCCCCCGCTGGACAGCGAGATCCGGCGCCGACCTACCGCCGGCTACTGGGGTTTCCCCCTAACCAGGACTCTCCCAACAGCAGGGCACCGCCCCAGCCAGGACAAGCTCCAAGCTCCCAACCAGTCTCCCGGAATATGTGGTAGTGTAGTGCATGTTGGTGTAAGTGTGTATGTAAGGGGAGAGGATAGGACAAGGAAGAGGAAAGACAGATCGCGCGTGGTCCGTGGCCCGTTTGGTAGGGTACAGCTCCGTCATTCGCCTGGTGTTGATCGGAGAAACCACGGAAAACTACCGATCAGAGCAGCCGGTCGCTAGAATTCTCCTCCAGACAGAGACTGAATTCGACCTAGCTGAAAAGCTAGTGTCGAAAATCCTATCGCCGTCACGACTCGAACCTAGGACCTCCCGGTCAGAGGCTGTACTTTCGTATTGCTGCATTCTGCCACCGGGCATCATCTGCCCAATTGTAGAATACATTTCTATCTATATTCCGAAGATTGTTGTACCACCCGCCTGAAAATTGTCTGTGGAGCCGCCAGTGATTTGCAGGCGTACCCCATCCCTCGGCTCCCCTCCGAGCGGCGCCGGCCTCCTTTTGATTGGCGAGCGCGCGCGGTGCGGCGCGGCGCGGCGGCAAGGCGCATCACACTCGGAAACGGCCCGCGCTGGGCGTGTTTTATCGCCCGCCGCGGCGGCCGCCTCCATCAATCGCCCCGCGCCGCCGCCCGCGCCCGCGCCCGCGCAAGCCGGTTTCCGCGCATGTAACGGGCCGACGCGTGACACTGTCACTTTGTAACGCAGACGCGCTCGCTGCTGATTTCGGGCCCGGCCGATGCGACGCCGTTGATCCGTGGGAGCTCCCGCCGCCCCGGGCAGTCTTACGCGGCGGGGACTCGCTTTGTGCACGAGACAGGGGGCAAGCCGAGAACAACCCATGACGCCGCTCTCTCTCTCTGTCTCTCATTGTAAAAATACGACGGACGAAAAACAAAGTGCCCGTCCTTGTTTGTGGCACAGATTTATTTATTTATTTTTTATTTATTTATTTTGTCAAAAACTGTATATGACGTATGGGGGAGAAAAATATTAGAACTGACTACATGCAGATCTATGAGAAATACACACATTTGTAAGTAGCACATCTCACCGTCTCTCGATGATATGGCGCAAAAGTTCTCATTATTTTCAAATTAATGGTCTTCATGAATTATTATATTTACATGGAGCTTTTCATTTCCTTGATTCGTTGTACAGCCTACTGGATGTTGTGTAACCTAATTATTTTTTCTGAAAACTGCTGCTGGGAGAATAGTTTTCAGCCATTTCATAGAACTAATTTATTTTACAGACCATTGTATTGTTGTCTGTAACAACCGCAATATTGCGTAATTTTGGGTACCCAAATAATCGACTTGGTTCCCGAGGTAATGATCAGATGTACTCTTTACGTTCATAAGCATTCGCATCACAAGTACCCATTTTTTATCAATCTCTCGTGGTGCAGGGAATTATTATTCACTTTCTCTGGCGCTCTTCATAACGCAATGACGCGAAGGCTTTTTGGAAAAAAAGAAATGGCGAGCAAATGCCGCTGGAGTCACGATGAGCGAATTAGCGTGTGCAACACGAGCGGCGGGGGGGGGGGGGGCTTCTTGGAAGCAGGGAGTATTGAGCACAGGTGATCATAGGCCGCGTGCCGCACAAGGAAAGCCAGCGCCATACACCCACTCCTTTTTGGAAAAAAAGAAATGGCGAGCAAATGCAAGCAGAGTCACGATGAGCGAATTAGCGTGTGCAACACGAGCGGCGGGGGGGGGGGGGGCTTCTTGGAAGCAGGGAGTATTGAGCACAGGTGATCATAGGCCGCGTGCCGCACAAGGAAAGCCAGCGCCATACACCCACTCCCCGGCTCCGCCGAATTTAGAGGTCCATTGGCAAGCAGAGACAACAAACAATCTAATTCAGATAAATGAAAGCTTCCGCTTCCAGAGAGGGAATATATACCACGCTGTTTAAGAGACACCGCGTTCTACTCACAGACGACGATGACGGCGAGGGCGACGGTAACTGACTGTGACGAAAACTGTCGGCGTCGGCGTCGGCGTCGGCGTCGGCGTCGGCGTCGGCATCGGTGTCGGTGTCGGTGTCGGTGTCGGCGTCGGCGTCGGCGTCGGCGTCGGCGTCGGCGTCGGCGTCGGCGTCGGCGTCGGCGTCGGCGTCGGCGTCGGCGTCGGCGTCGGCGTCGGCGTCGGCGTCGGTGTCGGTGTCGGTGTCGGTGTCGGTGTCGGTGTCGGTGTCGGTGTCGGTGTCGGTGTCGGTGTCGGTGTCGGTGTCGGTGTCGGTGTCGGTGTCGGTGTCGGTGTCGGTGTCGGTGTCGGTGTCGGTGTCGGCAGGTGTCGGTGTCGGTGTCGGTGTCGGTGTCGGTGTCGGTGTCGGTGTCGGTCGGCGTCGGTCGTCGGTGTCGGCGCGTCGGCGTCGGCGTCGGCGTCGGCGTCGGCGTCGGCGTCGTCGGCGTCGGCGTCGGCGTCGGCGCTGGCGTCGGGTCGGTGTCGGCGTCGGTGTCGGTGTCGGCGTGTCGGTGTCGGTGTCGGCGTCGGTGACTTCTTTTACCCGCACGTTATGAACGCGCCGGGCGGCACACGATCCTATGCGCGCCCCCACGCACTCTCTGGCACGATGGGGGGGGGGGGGGGCGAAGCTGCGAAGTGGCGATCCGACTTTCTATCATGTTTCATCATCGCAATTGAATCTCAGATTTAATTTCCATATCTCGTTTTATAGGAAAAATAGGCAAAAGTCAACAGCGCCACTTGACACTAGCTAAACCAATCAGGCACTTCCTACATCCGGCCAGAAAAGCTGTATGCGTATATGAGTTAGCTGGAATGCTGTAAAGGAGCAAGGGAAATAAAACTTTATCTGCTGACTCAATCAAATCTCTTCAGGTACCGCTGCTGCTAAACAACAACAACAACAAAAATCCAACTTTATCTCTCCTACTTGGTCATATCCGTTAGTACCGTTGGGAGGTATTGTACCGGCGAGGCTTTCCAGTGTGCTTTGTGAGCTGGCGCCTGCATTAACCCTTCATCATAAAATACTTGCTGAGTGAGAATTGTGCTGACGTCCTATTATAACGAAAAGAATGTTCCTGGTAATGATTATCAGGGATTCCCTAACTTGAGAAAATAAAAATAAGACTGACTTTTTTCGAAATTGCAAGATAAAGATTTGCATCTTACTATCAAAAATGTCGAGTTGATGTTTCCGAACCAGATCTAAAGAAACAGGAGCAGGATCATTTTCTGTGAACTATATTTTCAAAAATGGTAAAGGATGCAACTGAAAATTGCACATAATGTGACAAGATATATAAGTGGTGTTGTAGCACTACTAGTGCAATTCAGTGGACGGAGTCAGTCGAGTGAAAAGCTCAGTTCAAACCCCGTGAAATACAAGCATACCTACCACAACTTTCACCAACTTTATTTAATATGTACTCGTCAGATATACCGACTGCAAACCACACCCATATAGCACAATTTTCAGACGACACGGTAATTTACAAATCCAGCCAATCAAGAGAAACTATTAGTGGAAAAATACAACATTTAGACAGAATAGACTTGTCAACAATTTGGAAAATTAAATTAAACCTAACAAATCCACTGCCAAACTCTTCACACTAAAGCACTTCTGCAATCCTTCCCCCCTTTACAATCAACAACAGTACAATTCCATGAACTTCTTACCGCCAAACAGTCAAATACATAGGGCTAAACTTAGACACAAAAATGAACTGGAATTTCCATATTACAACCAAAACTCAACAAGCAAAATAGCATAATTAAAACCTCTAATAAACTCTAAAATCTATCAATAGACAATGCCATCACATTATACAAATCAATAATCAGACCCTTAATGTTATACGCATGCCCCGCCTGCACTAACGCATCAGCTACAACCATAAATAAACTACAAATAATACAAAATAGATTTCTCCGATTAGCAACTCACGCTCCATGTTTATATCGAACAGACAAATACTACACTCCAAAATGTTATACTCCAACATCACTATACTCCAACATGTTTAAAAAACCGTTACCCTTTTAACGCCTTCCTAAACATATTCTCAAATAATTGCTAACAGTAAGTGGATATTTTGCTTCCTACCCCTTCCCGTAGTTAAAGTTAGTTTTTTAGATTAGGAAATAAAAATAGTTTTAAGCTATCAATACACATGAAAAAGTGAATGTGACTAAACTATGTACATCTGACAGAAAAATAAACATGTTTAAAAAAATTTTAAAAGAACCTCCAGTTGAGTAAGGAACGCAGACACTTTTGCAATAAATATTCGTGTCGGTACAGCAATTGCCTTCTACAGTAGATTTATTTATTATTTCAGTTTTCCAGTCGCGTGAAAGGTTATATTAATTTGTACCGTAAGTGTAGTAAATGTTTTTTTCCTTGGGAAGTGGCAGTGATCTTCCCCAGCTGGATAGTGAGATCCGATGCTGACCTATGCATTGGTTGTCTGGATATTTCCCAACCAGACATACCGGGAGCGGTAGCTCAGTGCATCAACTGATGTCACTGCAGCGCCTGTGACCGGGAGGTCCTAGGTTCGAGTCCTGACGGTGGCAGGATTTTCGGCACAAGCTTTTCAGCTAGGTCGAATTCAGTCGCTGTCTGGAGGAGAATTCTAGCGGCCTTCTAGTTTTCCGTGGTTTCTCCGATCAACACCAGGCGAATGCCGGAGAAGTACCCTATCAAACGGACCGCGCGCGATCTATCCTTCCCATTCCTTGTCCTTTCCTCTCCCATTACACACACACTTACACTAACATGCACTACACTACCACATATCCCGGGAGACCGGTCGGGAGCTGAGAGCATGTCCCGGCTGGGGCGGTGCCCCACTGGTGGGAGAGTCCTGGTTATGGGGAAACCCCACTAGCCGACGGTAGGTCGGTGCCGGATCTCGCCATCTAGCGGGGGAAGATCACCGCCATCTCCCGAGAAAAAAACATGCACTACACTAACGGGACGAATGACCTGAGTAGTTGACGCGCCCGGAAACATGAATCAATCAATCAACCCAGCCAGACATCGTCCACCGAGTCACTGCCCTACCCGTCTGGCCTCCCGACTAGTCTCTTGACCAGTGTGATAGTGTAACAAGTATGTTACTCTACGTATGTCTACTTAAGGGCTAGGGGTAGGGATAGAGTAAGGAAGAGGAAGGAAGGGTCGCGCACGGTCTGTGGGCCGTTTGTTAGGGTCTTGCCCCGGCATTCGGCTGCTGTTGATCGGAGAACCACGAATCAGAACAACCGGTCGCTAGAATCTCCTCCAGACAACGTCTGGACTCGACCTAGCTTTGTAACTAGTGTCGAAAATCCGGTCTCCGTCTGGACTCGAACCCGAGGACGCCCCAGTCAGAGGCACGGCAGTGAGACACATTCGAGATGATAGATTGTATAATAACGCCTTTGAAAATATACGCCCATGTCATGATATTTTTGAGCGCAATCGCCTCATGGAGGAAGGTCGAAAAATCCGGTCTCCGTCGGGACTCGAACTCGAGCACGTCCCAGTTAGAGGCACTGCAGTGAGACATATTAGAGATGATAGAGTGTATGTGAGAACATAACGGCTTTGAAAATATACGCCCATGTCATGATATTTTTGAGCGCAATCGCCTCATGGAGGAAGGTCGAAAAATCCGGTCTCCGTCGGGACTCGAACTCGAGCACGTCCCAGTTAGAGGCACTGCAGTGAGACATATTAGAGATGATAGAGTGTATGTGAGAACATAACGGCTTTGAAAATATACGCCCATGTCATGATATTTTTGAGCGCCATCGCCTCATGGAGGAAGGGTGGCCGAATCGCCGCGCAGATCCCGCAGCCCTCCGCCTCCACCGCCGCGTGCACGAGCCAGCGCGCTGGCCAGACGGGGCTTCCGTCATTGCAGCCCGGTGCTCGCTGGCGCACGTAGGCCGAGAACAGTTTGAGATGCTATCTCGCGCCGCCTCCCCCCCCCTCCAACTCGCCATCACCATCACGCCACGCCCCTCCCCGCCACGCCACGCCACGCCGCCACCTTTCCGCCTCGGCCTCTCCCCTCCACCCCCGCGGAAGGCGCTTGGTGCCACTCAGTGGGTGCAATGCACTGATTAAAGCATACACATTAAGTTGCTTTATTAATGCAAGTTAGTGCCACTTTATTCTACTCCTATTCTACTTTAGTTTTCAAATTCTGTCAGATAAATTATATATTCCTCTCTATTGAGCCAGGACTTTCCATTACTATATTTATTGTCCGAAAAAGTTTCTTTTCTATACCTAAATCACTAATGATATCTTAGTAGCTAAAATATATATTTACAAAAAATGGACCTTCTAATATATTTTGTCTTAATTTTTTTTTCTTTTTAATAATATCTTCTTATTGTTTTGATCGCAATTGTTATTAAATTATATTATTGCTATTTATGCATACCATAAAACGATTATTTTCGGTTGGCAAAAATTCTCGCGTGGAATTGACTTACACATTAATTGACTGGCTTAATTGATTTGGGTACAACGGTTACTGTATCAAACTGTTATTCTAAGTTCGCGGATTCAAACTCAATCGTTACCATGGATATTTAAGAGAATAAAATACTTCGTACGCCTTCCTTAGCAAGGTAAGTAAAGCCGGCTGTCCCGTGTTGTAGATTTACTGTATGTAAAAGATCCTCAAAACCAAAAGAAGCCTCTGAGTCAAATTCAAATCACTCGCTTCGTCACCCAAGTGATCCCCTTTCCCTGCCAGACGGTGAAAGGAGCGTAGTGGAATTTGCGTGGTCAGGCGGA
The DNA here is from genome assembly GCA_011170035.1 of Teleogryllus occipitalis. Taxonomy (NCBI): domain Eukaryota; kingdom Metazoa; phylum Arthropoda; class Insecta; order Orthoptera; family Gryllidae; genus Teleogryllus; species Teleogryllus occipitalis. The sequence continues at coordinate 41,447 of BLKR01015211.1, read as the reverse complement.
AGAGCGGGACATATCACCTCAGCCACGCCACGGAAAATAAGGCATAATGAGTCGAATGGTCGAATTGAATTGAACCAGACTTGTGCCCACTGCTCCCAATCCCCGCCCCCACCCCGTTCCCGCTCCAGCTGCCCCACCCCCTCCCCGCCTCGCCCGCACGTTGCGTTGTGCGCGCAGTGACGGGCGCGGGCGCTCCGAATTCCTGACGTCACCGCATTTTGTCCAGACGGCGCGCCGGCCCGCGCTCAGGGCCGGGCGAATCAATTACGGGGGATCTGCTTGACTGGCTGCAGAAAGCGGCGGCGGGGAGGTGATGCTCGAGGTGACCGGGTGGCGGCGATGATTGACCCGGCGTGAGCGATGGTGTTGCCTGTGAGATGTGGTGGGCCTAGTCATGCGCAAATTTTTCCAAAACATCAACGTTTCGATACATCGCTGAAGGGTTTTCGATGACGATGAAAACATGGATGAGAAAACATCGATGTTTTAATTATGGACTAATAAACATGCTAGTTTCCTATCCATTTTTAATTACAGTACGTAAAAGGGAGATATTTTATTGTTTGGTTACCAGCATGATAGTAGTATGTAAAAATTATCGAATGTAAAGAATAAAATTAACAACAAAGAACTTCGTGTTTTGATATTGATTTCGAGTTTCACTGTCGATTCAGGCTATGACACGCCTGGCGATAACATACATTCATAAGACGAGCAGCTCCCAAACTTCCTCAGATTGCACAGGCGAAATGTGCGTGATGAAGATGATACAAAAACAACGATATTACTGTAGATTGCTGCTACTCAACAACGTGCTTAAATCCCTTTATTGAAAAAAATGAATAATTAAGAACACATCGATGTCTTTCCGACAAAATATGTTCCAAAAACATCAATGTTTTTTCGCCATCCCTAGTTGGGCTTCAAGGAAGAAGGGAATTAAGAGAACCTGGAACCTGTGTGCCTGGGTCACAGGACGACGCGCGTGGAAGCGGCAGCGAATCTAGTGGTCGCAAGGGCAAATGAATGGACGGCCATGATATGTTTTATACATACATATATATATATATATATATATATATATATATATATATATATATATATATATATGATATTTAAGGTCGCATCAATTAACATTATGGTAACTATGAAGATGAAACGAAATGGTGATGATAAGGGGTGTAAGGACAAACACAAGTTCAACCATGCCCGAGGCGGGACTCGCACCCGCGACCTTTCGTTCCGAGATCACTGCGACACTACTGCCTAAGCGATTTCGGCCACCGGCCCGGCATATTATATTTCCATGTGATGCAAAAATGTAAAACTTTAAGACGAATGGGAAGAGGATCACTATGACAGCGTTCTAAAGTGCTCAACTTCAAAGTTGCAGCTTACGACCATCCCATTCTCTAACCTCTTTAATTAGGCGACCACCTCGAGTAATTCCTAGGAAAACAACACGCGTTGAACTATTTTTTGACTCTGTTTAGCAAAATCACTTTAATATGTCGAACATTTGGGAAATGTAATTACATCAATTTGCAAGAAACTCTCGGTTCAGAGTTACTCGAGTCTATCAGACGTTACAATGACCTCTGCTGGGGCTCCGTTGTAGGTGCTACCGAGGGAGCGGAGGTGTCAGCGGGGACGGAGGCGAGAAAATGAAGGCGTCAGGATCGAGAGGGAGGGGGCGGCGATGGTGAGTTCGGGGTGAGAGCGAGGGCGAGGGAGCGGGCGAGGGTGAGGGTGAGGGTGAGGCAGAAACAAAGTCAGTTTGAAGAGACGAGGAGGGTCGCCGGAGCGAACACGGAGCCGGAAGACAGTGTGGAAGCGGAGATGAAGGTATGTGCGGGGCTGAGGGTGGAGTCGGAAAGGGAGCGAAAGCAGGAGCAAGGAGGGGGCGGGGTCAAGCAGAGAGCGAAGCGCATCAGAGCGGGGGCGTTGGCGAAGGCGGAGGAGTGGCGGTGGCGGGGGAAGGGCAAAGGTTGGATCGAGGATGGTGGCAGACGTGGACGAGAGCGGGAGCGGAGATGGCGGGTGGGGCCGAGGGAATGGTGGAGGTGGCAGGAGGGTGAGGATGAGGCGAGGACGGTGGCAGGGCGAGGCGAGGGCAGGGGGCGGAGATGGGGGCGGGGCGGGGGCGCAGGAAATGACAGGGGGCGGGTCTCGGAGGGGCGAGGGAAGGGTCGGGACGGGCTGGGAGACGGAGGTGGGGATGGTGGGGAAGGCGAGGGTGGGTGGGGGCCGCGCCATCGATGCAGCGTAAGATCGAAGGGGCGGCGCAAGATCGCGTCCAGGAGTGCAAAGGAGTGTTACCACCTGGCTGAGATATCGCGCCCGCTTTTATTAGCCCGTCACGCCGCGGCGCGAGGAGGCGGCGGCGGCGGCGATGCGGCGGGCGAGGGGCAGAGCAGAAGACGGCGATGCTATGACGATTACAGTGGCAGTGACGACGGAGGAGGAGGAGGCGAACAAGGAAGAAGCGGAGACGCTTTCGCATGCGGAGTTGCAAGAGAAGGAAGTGCTAATCCAACTCGAACACCGAAGCTGTGTGCGAAACATATTTCATTATTCTCTGAATGAGAGAAAAAGACGAATAAGCGAGAGAAGAACAGTTGGTATGTAGGTCAATTTGAATAGAGGAATGTGAAAGTTGCCAATACGTTCGGGGTTGGCATGAAGAAGCAGGGAAGAGCCTCGCAGGGCGAGCATCCGGAGAGGCGGGTGACGGAGCTGTGCGTGATGAGGTCGGTGGGCGGTGGGCGGGTGACGGCTGATGGCGACGGCCGGGCCCGCGGGGCCGTGATGTGGCGCGGCGTGGCGTGGCGTGGCGCAGCTGCGCGCTGCCCCCGGTTTATCGGGGCCATAAAACGCGCGCGCCGCCGCCACCATCGCCGCCATCACCGCCGCCGCCGCCACCGCCGCTGCCGGCTGACGCTGTGCCCGCTCGGCCTCCTCCCACCCGCTGGACGTGAACGTCGCGCCTCTGCTCTCTTCTTCGGACTCCGGAGCGCTTTCAGAAAGGCTAGAGAAATCATCTGCCCATCGTTTTGCCTGAATTTCTATCAAAACTCTCTAACAAATGTTTTAAACATTCTAAGCCATTGCCCAAGTAGAATTCTTCAATCTCAATAAAAATGGTCTGACAACTCCTAGAATTAAATAAAAAGTATTATTCCTCAAGAAATTATTCCTTCTCGCCTGATAAAAGGCCTATTAAAAATCGGTTCGTTTGAGGAAATCCACATTTCCAATTCGCAAGGCCAATTCCCCATTATGTAACTGAAAATAATGGTAATAACTAGTCTTAAAAATATTTTCTTTAGTTTTTTAATTACTAGATTATAATCTCTTTCTATTAACGTTGTCATGCAGTTAGTTACATTCTCGTTAGAAAAGAGTTTGTGTAACATGTAAAGCATTTCAATCAAATAATGTAAAGCACCAACCCACTGGTTATCGTATTGGGGGAAAATTATATAAAAGAAATTGACTTGGAAAAGTTTAAAATTTCTTATCACAAATATAAATCACGTGTCTTAGCGTTAAAAAAACAACAAGTTACGTAACAAGTGCTGGAGTCACCTCGCGCAAGTGATTCGGATGCTATTTTTTAACACGCCGTATGCGAAATATATTTTTCAAATCCTTCGTGATGCTTCGCACTCATTACATATAATGAAAAAATAACTGTTTTGACAAGGTAAACGAGAACGAGAAGCCATATTTTGCGCACGGCGTGATAAGAAGTAACATTTCAAAATGCCCTGGAAGTTTTACAGGAGGATTCTAGGGTCACTGATGAGATTCCTGTGATGATTTCTTTCTGTATCAAACATGAATCGATTCTCTAATGATCAAATACGATCGCGATTGAAATTCATTCGTTTTACATATCAATAAATCATGCAAAAATTGTGCACTTCTTACCTAATCGAAGAAGATATTCAGAAGGATGGCCAGTGAAGGAATGGCGACAACCAACAGTACCATGAAGTGCCACGCGACGAATAAGATGAATCCTGGTGTGCCTGCAATAGGAAAAATACTGCTGAACAAAACTACACGTAGGATTTACAAAAAGTAGCACGCACACTGCTCAAAAACAAATAAAACAATCTACCTCCGTCAGAAATCGAACGTAATCCCTTTCGTTGATTAACTGCTTGGTTAGTGATTCCAGTCACGTCAACAGCTACGGCTATTAGTCCCGTAAGTGTAGTGCGGTTCTTGTGCGGGGGGGTGACGTTTTCCCACCGGACGCCGAGATATGGCGCCGAACTATCCGTGGATTTATCCCCAATTAGGCTCTGCCCCGCCGAGATTCGCTTAAATTTTCCAACTGAATTCCTGGTAGCAGCATAAAAGTAAATGTATGTAAGTAAGGAGTGAAGTTAGTACAAAGAAGATGAAAGAATGATCACTCGCAGTCCGAGACCCGTTTGTTAGGGTACTGCTCCGGCATTCACCTGACGTTGATCGGAGAAACCACGGAAAACTACCGATCAGAGCAGCCGCTCGCTAGAATTCTCCTCCACGCAGCAGTTGAATTCGACCTAAGTAGCTACACTTCGATTTTTGTAAAGTGGCCGATAGGAATAGGTCATTGCTCCTGCCTTAACATTAGGTCATATCTCCTGCCTTGTAAAATGAATCTTTGTTATAAGTTCGCGAACGTCCTTCCCATCGGGACTCGTGGGCCTCAGAAATGGGCTTACCACTGGGTTCAGAAAATTCATTTTATAAGGCAGGAAGTGTAACAATGACCTAATCGAAGTATAGAGACGAAAATCGTTTTAACTCAAACCCAAGAACCTCCCGGTCAGAGGCAGTGCAGTGACATCAATTAATGCCCTTGTGCTGATGGAGAAATTATGGTGGTGAGATCAGAGAAGATGGAATACTCCAGAGTAGGGTACTGTGATTTTGAAATGCATGATGACGAAGAAATAAGATGTTAAGACAAATCAAAGCTGATCGTAGAGAATGAGATGAGCGGAGATACAGTGTATAGGAAACTAAATAAAGTGGAATTTCTTTCCATTTGCCCCTAGATCTACTTCCGGCGACGCAAATTTCGTAAATGATCCTAGATCAAGCTGAGTCAGCGAAATAGCTGCATCTTGCCCATGAAGGAAACTACTCCTTCGTTTCCTTGACGTTAATAAAATGCTTAATCTCCCGCTTCATCTCGGGGCGGTGCGAGCGCCGCATGTGGCGAGAACAGCTCGGCGACGGCAGCGGAGCGACGTGTGAGCGGCCGGGACGTGGGAGGTCGACCGCATCGGCCGAGAAACACGAACTGGCGGCGGCGGCAGCAGAGATGGGGCCGAAAGACGAGGAGGAGAATGATGAGACGGGGGGGACCACGAAAGGTGAAGAGGAAGTGATAGAGAGAAAAAATGAGGAGAACAAAGAAGAAGAAGAATCAGTGCGGGGGATGAGACATGACTGAAGAATATGATAGACTGTGGATGAAAGGTGACTAATAAAATGATAGTAGCTATTCGGGAGGGGAAGGTAGAGAAGAGAATGTAGAGAGTTATAGGGGCGAACGTGACGATTGTAGGATGACACAGCCGAGGGAGCGGTTGGCGGAGGAGATGAACATGAGGACGAGGAAGGCGGCGAACTCTATGTTGTGTACGGAGGCAAAGGCGGAGATAGAGATAAATAGATAAAGATAGATAGATAGATAGATAGATAGATAGAGACAGAGAGACAGACAGAGAGACAGAGAGAGACAGTGAGAGAGACAGAGAGAGAGAGAGAGAGAGAGAGAAAGAGAAAAAGCAGTCAGGCAAACTCTTGCAGGGGAAGCTAATTTAGTGCATGTTTATCGTATTGGAAACGGAGGCGATGTTAGCGACAGAAGCAGCAATGTGAGCAACGAGAGCGATGAGGGTGGCGGTGGCGAAGGCAATGGCGAGGGCCTGGGCATGGGTGTGGGCGTGGGCGTGGGCGTGGGCGTGGGCGTGGGCGTGGGCGTGGGCGTGGGCGTGGGCGTGGGCGAGGGCGAGGGCGAGGGCGAGGGCGAGGGCGAGGGCGAGGGCGAGGGCGAGGGCGAGGGCGAGGGCGAGGGCGAGGGCGAGGGCGAGGGCGAGGGCGAGGGCGAGGGCGAGGGCGAGGGCGAGGGCGAGGGCGAGGGCGAGGGCGAAGGCGAGGGCGAGGGCGAGGGCGAGGGCGAGGGCGAGGGCGAGGGCGTTAGGGATGGTGAGGGCGCGGGCGAGAGCGGAGGTGGAGTCGAGAGCGAGGACGTGAAGGAGGTCGTGTGACATGGCGGGTGGAGGAATCACTCGCTCATTGCGTTGCTGGCTCTACCTGAGCGCGCTCCGCCCGAGGACTGGCCACCGAATAGGGAACGCGCGCCGCAAATTGCCTGGATGTCGAGAGGGAGCTGACGCAGAGTGAGTGCGGGTGACGGCGCTGTCGGAAGTGTTCATGTGGCGCGGGATCACGTCTCGCCGGCCGCACGGGACGGAGAGCTCTTCAGGCAGTCGAGGACTGGGGCGAAGACGCGATGAAAGCACAGAAAAGTAATAAGAAATGACACTGTTTCTTAATTGACTATTTCATGATTCCGGGCGCATCAACTGCTAAGGTCCTTTGACACATAAATTTAGTGCATGATTTTCCCTTGGCAGTGCTCCTCCCTCTCAGTGGATAGAGAGATCCGCCTCAGGCCTACACATCCGCCGGCGGGGTTGGTCCCAACTAGTGGCGCACCGCCTTGTGGGAGCTCTGAGCTCCCGACCTGTGTTAAAGGGCACTATTTCTTGCAAATAACCGGGAGCGGTAGCTCAGTGCATCTTACTGATGTCAATGCAGCGTCTCTGACTGGGAGGTCCAAGGTTCGAGTTCTGACGGCGGCAGGATTTTCGACACTAACTTTTTAGCTAGGTCGAATTCAGTTGCTGTCTGGAGGAGAATTTTTGCGGCCAGCTGCTCTGATCGGTAGTTTTCCGTGGTTTCTCCGATGAACACCAGGCGAATGCCGGAGCAGTACCCTACCAAACGGACCGCGGGCGCGATCTTTCCTTCCTCTTCCTTGTCCTATCCTCTCCCCTTACGCACACACACTAGCATGCACTACACTACCACATATTCCGGGAGACCGGTCGGGAGCTTAGAGCTTGTCCCGGCTGGGGCGGTGCCCCGCTGGTGGGAGAGTTCTGGTTAAGGGGAGACCCCACTAGCCGACGGTAGGTCGGCGCCGGATCTCTCCAGCCAGAGGGGGGAGGTCACCGCCATCTCCCGAGAAAAAAAACATGCACTACACTAACGGGGCTAATGACCAAATCAGTTGACGCGCTCGGAAACACACAAAAATCAATGAATCAATCTTGAAAATAATATAGTAAAATGGCACATCTAAAATCAATGTAATTATGATGTTCGTACTTCCAAACTGTAAATCTACTAAGTACTTGGTTGAAATTTCAATTGTCTTCAGGGAAAACTGATGATAACTATTGGAAATGTATCTGTCTTAGAGAGTCATAAACTCATGCGTGTCATTCGTACGAACGTGCAAAATAATTTGTACCATCATTTACTTCAAACTAATTTTACGAAGAGATGCTTACCTTCTTGCCGATGCAAAATAATTCTACAATTAACGTGGAATAATGGAGAAATAAATGGTTGAAATGTGTGGCCATAATTACTACATCGAGTAAAAAGAATTTTTTAACTTCCAAGAACGTTAGCACAGATGGAATGAATGTGTTCGATGAAATCAGTGATACACGAGATTAGAATAGAAATATGTGCTAAAATCCACCGTGATACAGCAAACTGAATGACTCTGGGTTGTTTTAACTGTGTGAATGCAGCATACTGAAATATGTTGATTGCAAATGTGAATTTTTCTCATGACCTGTCGGAGATATTCTAAGTAGAGAAATGAAAATAACAAATTTACTTTCTACCAGCCTAGGCTTCGGGTAAAGTGTTCATGAACGTTTCATAAATATGAAACTATTTATTGTAGCGAAGTTCAATGTAAGTACAATTTTATTTTATAACTAGAATGTAGGGACCATCGTATAACCCAAAACGGTCGTGTGTTTACATTTTCGAAAACAAAATGTTGCTAACTAGATCACTAGACCTTGTTGTCGTATTATATATTAATGGGTTTTTTAATTGCCATGAATTGATATAGGTAGTGCAATTAAGTTTCCAAAATTTCGAAATAATTATTTTTTTGTTTTAAAACTAACAAAACAGAATTAAGCGATAATATTCATAAGACAACATACGAGAGCAACACATTTTTCCTTTCCGGACCTCGCTCCTACACACCTGCAATTAAGGAAAAATGCTTAGACGTAAGTAAACATTCATAAAGCCACAATCTTTCAAGAGACTCGGTTCATTAATTCAGAGCCCGTATTGGCAAATGTTAAAAGAGACACACTGGCGGCATTCGTAATCGAAAAAGGAACGAAAAAAAAAACAAAAAAACACGCCCCAACAATTTAATCCCACCGCCACACAGTGTGTACAGCTGGCGGGAAGGACACCGTCCACGAGAGCTAATCGTATGCAGCCGGCATAAAAAAAGCCGCCCGCCGCGACGTCGGGCGTGGAGCAATACTGGTTCCAGGCAGCGCCGCGGCGCATTCAGCCATTGAGCTTTCGCAGAGCAGGTGCGTGTGTACGCCAAAGCAGCGGAATATTCACGATGGAATCACAATATTCATACACTGACGCTTCACCGCTGAATACGATGATGCTAAACATGTTATTTTATAACGCCAGTTTCCACTGGAGCCTCTCAGCGAGGTATGTGTTTGACGACCCTTCCTTACTCTATCTGTGGTCGATGGAGATGTCTTCTGCTTGGGTGGGGAGTCGATTCGATTGACGTATCGATGGAAATGACTCGAGATCGGGTGTGTAATTATGATATTTGACTAGATAATTGCCGTGGCGTGCACGAACATCCGCTATATCAACGTTTTTGCACTGGGGCTGTTTTTACGACTGAAATTTTCACTTTGAAAATGTTGATTTCGTCAGTTTCTTGATAGCCTATTTACTTTCTACAAAAACTCTTCTCGAAGTATTGGCAAGGCATTGGTGTGAAAGTCATGTGTTAATTGTAATTTTTTTCTTCATATTTTACTCCACTGAATCATTTTTACATGCGCAGATTTTGGTACAAATATGTTTTCGAATATGAGTAGATATATTTATTACACTTTTTTTATAGAAGATTATAGAACAGAAGAAATGCCAGACGAAATTTTACGTAGAGCTATGTGATTGAAATAAAAGATTGACATTTAAAATTCAGCTGACATAATCACTTAAGAATCTGTAAAGAATCATACAAGTTGATATTAACTCTCAACTAACAAGATTTAAGACACGATGGATATAGTAATTGATCTGGTAATACGTGGGTCATTCATTATGTTTTAACTTAATCTTCCTACAGGTTTACAGCACAGACATAATATAAGCACAATTATTTTATTTTAATTTTATGTTTATATTAGTAACCAAAAAAATAAGTAAAATGAAAACAATACATTCCAATATCGGGAATAAAATAAGGGAATGTGGTTGTTTTGATAAATTTTTCAAAATATCTAGAAAAAATACTATTTACAAAGGGTATTAATATATTTATTCATTCTATTTATGCCCAAGATTTACGAAATAATTCAGTATGAAAAGGTCGTCTTTTAAAGAATCGAAATGGCTTTTATTTTATTATACTGCTCACTATTACTAACATCTCTACATCAAAGAGCAATATAATGTGAAAAAATGTCGTTTTGGTAGCAGCTGGGGAGAGGGTAGGGCAAAAACGAAAAGCTAACCTAGACTAAAGAGATTAGACACCTAAACAGCGAGAGAAAGTCTGTACCATTCTGAAACACTACTTTTTATTCATTTATAAAGAATCATTTGAAAACAAAATTGTGTTTGTTATTGTACAGACAAAATAAAGTAATTTATTGTGCCGACACATTACGGTTTTCACTGATAACAAATCTTACGGAAGTGGTGTACCTAACGGTGAATGAAGGATTTGATGGAATCAATTGATCCGAGAGGAGCGTCGTCGAATGGTTGACACAGCGCTCGCTAGAGCGGTTACCTGTCAACCCAAACAACGAGCGACCGACCCGCTTTTCGTTTCGCAACTGCCTCTGGCCGACAATCGTCTCCATCATGTCATACAAAACTTCCATCTCAAAGGGGTATCAATCCTTTTCAAAGCAGGTCGAATTCAGTCGCTGTCTGGAGGAGAATTCTAGCGGCCGGCTGCTCTGATCGGTAGTTTTCTGTGGTTTCTCCGATCAACACTAGGCGAATGCCGGAGCTGTACCCTAACAAACGGCCCACGGACCGCGCGCGATCTGTCCTTCCTCTTCCTTGTCCTATCCTCTCTCTCTCTCTCTCTCTCTCTCTCTCTCTCTCTCTCACACACACACACACACACACACACACACACACACACTAACATGCACTACACTACCACGTATTCCGGGAGACCGGTCGGGAGCTTAGAGCTTGTCCCGGCTGGGGCGGTGCCCCGCTGGTGGGAGAGTCCTGGTTAAGGGGAAACCCCACTAGCCGACGGTAGGTCGGCGCCGGATCTCGCCATCGAGCGGGGGAAGATCACCGCCATCTCCCGAGAAAAAAACATGCACTATACTAACGGGACTAATGAACAAAACAGTTGACGCGCCCGGAAACACGAAAAAATCAATCAATCAATTTTTTCAAAGCAATGAGCTCGTAGATAAGAATGTCCTCTATGCCCATACAAAGAACTTTGTACACATTTTGCCAAAGTCTATGTCCATGAAATGCATTATTGAGGTATTATTGTTACATAGGAATTTCAAAGAATATTAACACGGAATCGGTTCATTCTAGTCCTATACATGTCTGGTGGAAATAATATAATTCAACCAGTTGCAATTCGATAATTTGACAGTGATTCAAAGTTATAAAAATATTGTCTTCAGCGTTATGAGTGTACATTCGAGAGAATATTTTAGTTTAAAAGCCATTTCTGCTCATAAATATTCACATTTGAATTTAAATATAGATACAAATTATAATTGGAAATTAATGCAATCACAAAGCATAGGCTGGAAGCTTACTGTTGAGACAATAATAAACTGAATAGCTAGAAACGCGCCAGAATTTATAGTTTTATTAACTATAATAGTCCTATTTGTGAAAAAATATTAAGAGAATATGATGGTATAGATGATCAGTCGGCCATTGAAATTACATTCAATATTAGGACTGTGTCCCAGTGTACTCTTTGCGGCAGGAGCTGCAGGTAGTAATAGGCAGGCTGCAGGTAGTAGAGCAGCTGCCAAGTGGATCGGAAGCCCAACTGCCGTGTGCTGTCTACCACTTGCACTCTCGTTTCTGATTGATTGATTTTTTCGTGTTTCCGGGCGCGTCAACTGCTTTGGTCATTAGTCTTGGCCTTTAGTGTAGGGCATGTTTTTTTCGCGGGAGATGGCGGTGATCTTCCCCCCGCTGGATGGCGAGATCCGGCGCTGACTACCGTCGGCTGGTGGGGTTTCCCGCTAACCAGGACTCTCCTACCAGCGGGGCACCGCCCCAGCCGGGACACGCCTTAAGCTCCCGACCGATCTCTCGGAATATGCGGTAGTGTAGTGCATGTTAGTGTACGTGTGTGTGTAAGGGGAAAGGATAGGACAAGGAAGAGGAAGGACAGATCGCGCACGGTCCGTGGCCCGTTTGGTAGGGTACTGCTCCGGTATTCGCCTGGTGTTGATCGGAGAAACCACGGAAAACTACCGATCAGAGCAGCCGGCCGCTAGATTTCTCGTCTAAACAGCGACTGAATTCGACCTAGCTGAAAAGCTAGTATCGAAAATTCTGCCGCCGTCAGGACTCGAACCTAGGACCTCCCGGTCAGAGGCGCAGCAGTGACATCAGTTGATGCACTGAGCTACCGCTCCCGGTTGCACTCTCCATCCTCCCCTTCGCCGAAGGCGATGGGGTTAATCGTTGGTTGATTGATTAGTTATCCCGGGTGCGTCAACTGATAAGGTTGATGTAATTCCCGTGCATGTTTTTCACAGGAGGTGGCGATAATCTTCCCCCGCTGGATGATGAGATCCGGCGCCGACCTACCTGTCGGCTTGCGGAGTTTTCTCCAACCAGGTATCTCCCATCAGCGAGGCACCTATTGCTGTGACATTCACCTGGTATTGAACGGAGAAATCAAGGAAAACTACAGATCAAAGCAGCCGGCTGCAAGAATTCCCCTCCAGACAGCGACTGAAATCGACCTAGCTATCTAGCTAGTGTCGAAAATCCTACCCATTCCGGGACTCGATTCTAGGACCAGGCTCCCCGGTAGGTTAATCATGACGGTAGAGCGAATGGTGGGGAACATGGTGGAAATGTTCTCACGCGACGCAGTGTCACAGAAACAAATGAAAATGCGAGCGCCTGCCGTCTCCCCATCTTATTTTCTGTATGCGCCTGGTAATAATGAAAATTTACATTAATAACAACCATGAATGTTCAGTGATTTCAATCTCTTTGCAGTATTTAGATGCTAGTTATCCAGAATATTTCCTGCGGGATTACTCTACTGTAACGGCACATAGCTGTTGCCATAATAAATGTATTTAATTACATGCAAACCGTTTCGCAGCGGAGAAAAGGAATTAAATTCAAGATTCGCCGAGATGGTGGAACATTGATTGACTTCTGTGTGAGGGGAGGGAAGGAATCGAACCCTCAATAAGGGAAATATTGTCTATTGTAAAAGGGGACAATGTGTGTGTCAGGGGATTCTTATTTGTTGCATCGTAAATGTTAAGTAGGTTACGCATAGTTATTTCAAATATTAAATCAATTGTTCACTATTCTGTGTTTTAATGGTGCAAGTAGCCATAAATCCCGGTCATGCATGCGCTCCCTCTCTTATTAGTATTCCAGAGGTCAACGCAACGTCTGGGAGCGGCAAGCTCAGCCGTCGGTGAGGTAGGTTACACTACACATTTCATGTGACAAATCAAATGCTACAAATAAGATTCTTAGATAATGGATTACTGTGGTCGACAACTAATACGAGATCCTACTGCACAAATTACGATTCGAAGACGTCACAACCGGAAACAAGATCTTTCCTTTCTCTATCAGTTTAAACATCTTCTTAATACTAGTGCAATACCTAGCTGTTGAAGTGGCATTGTTATTAAAATAGCAAAGCATGTAATTAGAGTGTAAAGAAAAATGTAAGATAAATGGGGAAAAAATGTCACCCACCGCCCTTTCATTCATCCGTATCCGTCAACATTCGTGCTTTGCTATTTCTATGAGAGGTAAGAAAGCCGACTATCTCATAACTAGAGACCGGATTTTTATGTAATTACATATTTTTGTCTTTTTTCTTACCGTTTTCAAAATTATAATCTTGGCGTATCGTCGACGTCTAAGCACCATATCCAATTTTTTCGTTACATATATTTACATATTTAGTACTATATTACATATTTTACATATTTTGCTATTTGCACAAACCTTTTTTTTATGCTATCAATTGTCTTCAATTTTATTCCGTATCTTCAAAAATATAGCATTTTCCTCTACATACGCTGTCTACATGAAGTACTGTACGCGAAGACAGTACGCTGCTACGCTGCATACGCTGCTACGCGAAGACGTGGTAGATGTTCTCAGTCCGGCGCACCTGTTTCGGTTCTCTGTAGCGGGAAGTGCGCTTCAACGACTGAGAGCAGTTTCGCCGTTACGTGTGAAAAGTATCACTGATACCGCGTTTCATGACCTATAACTTTAATTTACGAGTAACCTCAGCGATCGCCGACGTGTAACACTTCGACGAGAATGCTGCCCGCTGCAGTGATTGCTGGCCGTAGATATCGCCAGTTTGTACGATGGCTTCTATTGCGTCTAATCTGACTGCCAGATTACGGTCCTGCATAAAAATTGATGAAGCTTTTACTACTGATTGATTGATTGAATTATTTTTAAAACGATTGTATTCTTAAAATTTGTCTAGGATTTTTTTTGTAAATGTAATTTTGTATTATGTAAATGTGTTGTTTTATAATTAGAGTATTTTAATATTACATATTAAATACGATATTACATATTTATTACGTATTCTTACTGTTTTCATTACATACTTATGTGCATATTTTGACGTTTCATACTACATATTTTTTCGGTCTCTACTCAAAACACAGAACCCGAATTCTTAGACCAAAATTGATTGGCTCAGAACCAGAACTGCCTAACCCACGAAGTCATGAAGTTCCTTATTCCTATGACATACGACTCTGAATGAAGGCTCTATTAGTGCCATAATTCTTTATCATTGCGAATGAATGAAGAATGGATGAATGATTTGGCTCAGATAGTTTGAACATATAAAACATTAATTCATTCACGAGTAAGAGAAAGGTTAGTATTTACACAACTGATAGTTCAGAGCCATGCTGTAGAGGAAAAATGCCTTTGCAACCTAGTGGGTTACGCAACTCAAGTACTGATCAACTCAATTGTCAGTCGTCTTTCAATATCAAATGGCATTGCGTTAAACCTGTTTGATGTTAACCTCACTTTCTGGGATTGAAACTCAACTTTTCTGTTCTGCTTCACTTTCCCCAAGCCCGACCAGAGCTCCTTGGATCTCCGGTCCATTGTCGCGAATCAGTCATCTTAGAAACGGTCACATCACAAAAGTCATTTTGCACCAACGATTCTCTCTCAGACACTTAGTTCTTTAGAATCTCTACTTGCTATTAATCTTACTTCCTTCCAATGCTTCACGATCTCATTCATTTCGCCCTCCAAAGTGTTCCCCGTCCGACCCCTGCCCGCCACATTGTAGCGAGTCCCATTCTCTTTTAGGCGTCTGGGACCCTCGCGGCCGCGTGGGTGAGCTGAAGGGGCAGTTCAATGGATGCTGGGGGGGAGGGGGGAAGCGCAGAGACCTTTCGCCTTTCAGCTGCACCGCGTTTCGCGCGTCTTTTGTCCCCGGCACGTCTCCCCGCGACTTCGCCCCCGCAGTAGGCCGAAACGTCACCACTAGACGCATATTCTCAGAGAATCCTCTATGTTCCCCGACGATTTTTACTTTCTCGCCTTACGAATTCTTCGAATTCTACGAATTCTTCGTAAGATAGTTATGTAATCGTGCAGAGGAAAATTTCTGACGAATTTTTGCCAGCAAAACTCTCTTAGCTGGGCTCTTGTAACGAAAAAGAGGATAAATCCTGTTGCTAAATTTAGAAAAAAAAATTCTCTAACTCGTGGTGTAGCCAAAATCCATGTTTTATTGCTTCTTGATACCCAAAAATCGATTAACGGCAAAACGTCCGTCTGTCTGTCTGTCTCTCTTCCGTCTATCCGTCTGTCTGTGTTCAACGCTAGCGCCTAAACCGTTCAGCCGATTTTCTTCAAAATTGATATTCCCCCATTGTTCTGGCCGATGTGGAGGCTCCTGGAATTTTTATTCGATATTTAAATTTTGGGGGAACTTTACATGAAGCCCATTGGACATTTTCCAAATTTTCAAAAATATGGCTCCAAATTTTTTGACTTGTGGTTGAATAGTGCAAAGGACGTTTAAGAGAATGATGAAGGTATCATTTTCGCTGACATCCCCGATCTTCCAAAAATTGCAAAAAACAATTTCAAAATTACAAAATTGAAAATAGATTTTTGTCATAAACAATGTGGGTTGTACAAAATTACCACTTTAAATAAGGTCATGTACAATTTTTGAAAAACCGAGAAGTATTTTGCGGAATTTGCATTTGGAATTTACGAAAATTTTCTTTCTCAAAAACCGCTCCAAATTTTTTTCTAAAATTTTCTTCACTTTTGAAATAAGGAACGGTAAAAAATATGACTCTAGCTTATAATGTGTTATATTCAAGCATATATTTCATGTAAAACATAAAATAATGTCTCTTCCGACATTTTTTCTACAAGGCATTTCTGTGGCATTTCATTTTTGTATTCATGGTTTTCAAGGAGCTAAATTGTGAACAGAATCGACACCTCTTTCCGAACCGAATAATAAGAGTTTCTCCGACCTAATAGGTTTCATTGTTTCACACACAATTTTGCAAATTAATACATTGCCAGACAGTAATCGAAAGTGAAAGTAAATGATTAATGACGTAAACGATTGATTATCTCCACTACATGTCCAGCAGCTCCCCATTCGACATAAGTGCCGTGTTTGCCCTGCTGGCTCATTTGTGACGACTGTGCCCCGTCGCGCTGCGTTCTGTGTGGCCGCTTTGGCCACGTTTGACTTCCCTCACGGCAGGGCGGCACAGCACAGCACAGCACAGCACAGCACGTTATCCGTCTTCCCGCTTTCCAGTTTATCCACCTTCTTGGGCCTCCCAAGAAGGCGAATCCCATTGCACCGTTACAGGAACGGAAAGAAGACTACAATACACGTGGAATGCTGATCATCAATGACAATGGAAATAACTAGATGATGTTTGCTAAAGAGAAGAATTTGTGCATATTTTGAATACTGGATTTCATTGATGAAAGATTCAAATACAATGCAAAATATTTTCATTTTCTCATCATTCAAGGAATTCACAATATCATCCACTCGTATTTTTCTTGCTGGTAAGAGTTCGTGATATGAATATTGTGTCACAGCTCTGAGAAGAGAGTGCCTTATGAAAGACTTGGTTTACGAATTTCCATAGTGTTCGCAGTTAACGATTCATGACCGTGCCCGTAATATGATCTGGAATGTATCCGTTTCCCGCCTTTCCCGCCTGAACGAAAGCAAACTCCAGATGAGGGACGAATCAATGACTATAAGATGTCACTTGCTTTGGTTGGTTAGTTAGTTAGTGATTCCGGGCGCATCAACAGCTAAGGTCATTATTCCCGTAAGTGCAGTGCATTTTTTCCCTCTGGAGATGGCGGGAATCTTCCCCCGCTGGATGGCAAGATCCGGCGCCGACCCACCGTCAGCTAGCGGGGTTTCCCCCTGACCAGGACTGTCCCACCAGCGGGGGGCTCCGCCCCAGCCGGGACGAGATCTAAACTCCCGCCCGGACTCCCGGAATATGTGGTAGTGTAGTGCATGTTAGTAGGTGTGTGTGTAAGGGGAGAGGATAGGACAAGGAAGAGGAAGGACAGATCGCGTGCTGTCCGTGGCCCGTTTGTTACGGTACTGCTCCGGCATTCACCGATCAGCGTAGCCGGCCAAATTCAGCCGGACAGACGGTCGATAGAATTCTCCTCCAGACAGTGACTAAATTCGACCTAACTGAACTAGAGTCGAAAATTCTGCCGCCACCAGGACTGCTCCGACCTTGGACTAACTCAAACCTTGGACCTGCGGGTCAGAAGCGCTGCGGTGACATCAGTTGATACATTGAGCTACCGCTCCCGGTCACAACAAGATGTCACGGATGTTCCTCCTTTCACTCTTATGAAGAAAGCTGCAGGCAATGCAATGAGCTATGCCTTCTCAGAGAGCATAGGACGCAATAGGGACCCGCCTCCGTGCGCGCAAAGGCCGCCTGGATGCTGCGGAATTCGCCCTCTGTGACTCCAGAGGTAACGAGGTTCGTAAAGTTAGCGTTCGCAAAGTTTGCAAAAATTCTAAAAATAACTCTAAAAGATTATTGCTTTCTGGTTACATAACAAATTAGGAATGCATTGCTTCCTTCCCCATTCCTTAACAGTGCATTGGGATTTGCCTTCTTGGAAGACCGAAGAAACTGGATGAACAGGGAAGCGGAAAGACAGGGAGTACGAAAACGATGTGCGGTGGGCGGCCGTACAGCGGGCGCAAAACCCTCTTCAGGTGTTGAGCAAGGTGCGGGCTCCTTCTCAACGTCAAATTGGCTCCACACATTCGTTATTCGGTGAACAACGAACAACCGCTCGCTGAATCCTGAGTAGTGTGGATGAGTTGCTTGCTATTTGCCGAGAGACGAACATTCGGGGTTCGCCCTACCCACAGCGTGTCGGTCTTTTGGACACATCAAAGGGAGCGAACATTCGTCGAACACGAACACAAGCTCCTTTCTCATCTGCAATTTTTTCGTGTTTTTTTCATTGCACCCCAATATATCAAATTTGGTAGTTTGCTGAATGAACAGGTTTTGTTTTTCATTGGAAAATCAGACATTCCAACTTTGTACTGACACATTGATGATGTGCTGAGAAACATGTACACAAACAAAGGGCTTCATAATGCTTGACACTCGTCAAAAAATCTCCCTGGGGGAAGATTGGCAATTAATTAGTCGATTAACAATCGAAAGCTGCTTATCGAAATGAATATGACGGAAAAGAAAACAGTACACCTACATTCTTTTTTTTTTTTTTTTCAAAGTAACGCGATCCGATCCATTTGGTTCCTCCGCTCAGTCGCATTCTTGCTCCGCTGTGCGGGGCGTGGAGGCGATAGGGGCGGGGGACATTCCCACTCGCCCGCGGGGCGAGGGGCGATGAGGGGGAGGGGGGCTCACGAGGCGCCGTCGGCCGATTCGACGCGCAGACCCGCGATGACGCAGCCGCCGTCGCCGCCTCCGCCGCGAGACGGCGCTGGCATTCGGCAGCCGCCCGCCCGCCCTTCTCACCACGCAGCTGCGAGCGGCCATCAACGGGCGGTGAAAGAGACTGCTTTAGTCTCTAATATAACCGGAAAACATGTAAAAATGCATTCTTTCGTAAATTCCTTATGTAATTTCATATGCTTAGCTATGGGATTAAAATAAAGTAACTCCAGATCATTATGAGAAAGATGAAAAATGGTAAAGAGTTTTCTAGACGCCAATTAATACATCAGTACGAAATACACCTTTTTCGTAACGGTTGAAACTAACTGTATGCATCTAACCAACTGATTGTTAGTGTTAGTGTGTAAGGGATGAGTATAAGTAAGGAAAAGGAAGAAAAGATGGCCCCATTTGTTACGGTATTCGCATGGTGTTGATCAGACAAGTCAATCAATCAATCAATAATGCATTATTTTCTGGGACGAGGCTCAGACCATGAGGCCTGCTTTTCCATCTGACCATGAAAATTCCGCGACGCTCCTTTCACCATGTAGCAGAGAAAGACGGTGACACTCGGACCACGAAACAGGCGATTTGAATTTTGCTCAGAGGCTTCAGTTAGGTTTGAGAAACTTTCACATGCAGTAAACCTACATGGGTCAGCCCGCTTTACTTCCCCTTCAAAGGAAGGCGTACAAAGGATTGTTTCTCCCTTAAAATTCCATGTCTTTTATTGGGTTTGAATCCGTGATCATAGTAGGCATAAAAATCTGAGACGTTAACTATCAGAAACTATCGAATAGAGCGGTCGGCCGCTAGAATACTCCTCCAGTGAGCGGTTGAATTCGACCTAGACGCATTAATTGGTGACGGCCTTGGGCTGGCGAGAACCGCTGAGTAGCTGGTTGCGAGAAGTCGCCGCTGGGTCCTCGGGTTTGCCGCATTGGGCCAGTGATCCGTGCTAGCGCCGCCGCTGCCTGCTCAGGCATTAGCTAGCGCTCGCGCCCTCCATGCCCCCAGGCCCCGCCCCCTCGCCTCCCCCTCCCCTTGCGCCCGCGCCCACGCCGGCGCGCCGTCGTCGCGTCGTGAGGCTCTGGCGGCCATGGAAGCCGGAGGGCCCAGATCCCGGACCGATCACGACCCTCGCGCGCGCAGATCCGCCGGATGCGGCGGGGGCGGCCTGACCTCAAAGCCTCGCCGCCACCGCCGCCCCCTCAACCGCACTCAGGGCGACCACAGACTCGAACATGCTGCCCTGGCTGCGCCTCGCCCGCTCCCTACCCGCGACCCCCCCCCCCCCTTACCCGCGCTTTGTCCGTGCCCCGCCTCGCCCCGCCCGCGCCCAGCCCGCGCCCAGCCCGCGCCCAGCCCGCGCCCAGCCCGCGCCCAGCCCGCGCCCAGCCCGCGCCCAGCCCGCGCCCAGCACGCGCCCAGCACGCGCCCAGCACGCGCCCAGCACGCGCCCAGCCCGCGCCTAGTGGTGGCTAACTTTAGCAAAACATCGGTATTTCGGTAAATCAACAAAATATTTTTGAAGTCGATGAAAACGACGAAAAACATTCATTTTTAAAATATCAATGTTTTAAATATGATGAATCATATCAAAGTAAAATGTCGTGTTTCTATTTTGATACATAACATGCCAATATTAGTTTAATATATATTCTGCCTAAAATTTGACTGTCATCTTAATTTACTAATAAATGTTCAATGTAGTCAAAGTTCAAAGAGCAGTTTAACGATATTACCGAGTAAAAAAATAATCAGAAAATGTAACAACACTGGAGAAAGGCTGTGAATAGCAAACGGCTTCATGTCGCCTGGAGATCGACAACAGTGACAGTTGCAAATGGCTGATGATTGCGAACAATGCACAAAAAACTAGATACTGGAAATATTATTTATATCATTTTAATTTCATGTTTCGAAGAAATACATCGATGTTTCTGAAGAAATACAAATTTGAAGGAAACATCCCTACCCATGCTCCGCCCGCGGGTGTCCGCTCCAGGCGATTTGTCGCGAGTAAGGCTAGTCGCAAAATGAAACGCAGGTCCGTGACGTGGCGTAGAGTGACTAATGGTGAGTTTCTGCTAATCACTGCTTATTGGACCTGTGCACGAGCACGTCTCCAATAAGCAGTGGTTGGCAGAAACTCACCATTAGTCACCCTGCGTCACGTTGCGGACCTATGTCTCATTTTGCGACTCGCCTAGTGGACGGAGATGGCGACCGGCGGGAAATCGCTCCGGCAAAACGCGGGACTTTGATCGAGCGATGGAGATCGCTGTCTCGGATTGCAGGTAGAATGAAATAATGTAAATAGCCCGGAGTCAAGTGAGTGATCGTACACGCTTTTCAATGTCTACAATGTAAGCTATATGCAGCCGTAACATAACTTGTTTTCTGTAATGACGTCCAGCGAACTAAGATTATAAATCGATTGTCTTGGTAAAAGAAACTTATTTTATGTGCGAAAATGTAAACTAACTTGTTAATGTCCGAAAGTCATTTACAAAACAAAATTTAAGAAACAGAACTAACAAGTTAATTACAAATCCATTTAAAAATGAAATGGTGTACAATAGCTAGTGTTGCATATGAATAAAATTTTAAAGTTATGTTCTGACCAAATACCGCAGAATTATTTTATTTGCTTTATGTTAATTAACCAAACAGTAAAAATAAAAAAATACCAGATGTATCTGCAGAAAAGTGACCTCTTTGGATTGTTTTCATTGGAAGTTAGAATATTCATAATGCCCCATACGTTTTAGATCATTGGGGAATGACAGTCAGCTCAGTAAGATAATTAGGAGGGGGAAATGAATGAGAAAGACAGTACAGCAGATTTCCATGTCCAATATGAAAACATCACCAGTAATTTCGATATCCGGAAGTGGAGGCGATTATGAACTGTCAATGAAGTCGCTCATGAAGTATGGATATTCACTCTATGAACTTCTCATACCCGTGAGTATCTTTGAGGTCAGTATAATTCGAGCGAATAACTTTATGCTTGGTGGCGCCAGATCATGCCCTTGTGTACAGTGTGTGTGTGTGTGTGTGTGTGTGTGTGTGTGTGTGTGAGAGAGAGAGAGAGAGAGAGAGAGAGAGAGAGAGAGAGAGAGAGAGAGAGAAAGGGAAAAAGAGTGAGAGAGTTGGTTGTGCTAAGAAATCCATTGTATTAAGCGGTCAGAAATAAGAAACTGGACATCGTCTGTACCTTATGCCTACACTCAGTCTTAAGTCACAAAGATTTCATGAAGATTGAAAAGAACGAACACCTTAATAAATAAAGCCGATTTGTCCCAAGTAATGTCTGCAGGCGTCAAGTAATGTCTGCTAAGCGTGCCACTTGACGTGATCAGGCTGAAGCAGCAAATGTCAGTTCTCATTCTAAAGAATACTTTTCAGTGGGACACTTGTTCACCTGAATGGCGTGGACCGTCACCTTAATGGCGCGATCTGCACTGAAAGGGCGGATTTCAATCCATCGTAAGAACTAGACATTTTTCATCTAACGCCTGTATGGAAGGCAAGTGTAGTCCCATACAATTTGAAAACATCTCACAATTTACCATTAAGTTCATGCACTAGCAAGTGACTTATCCGTTGTCTGATCTTCTCCATTGCAAACTTCCATCTCGAATATGACACTAGAAAAAATCTATTTAACTGCAGTTGTGTAAAAATACATAGGAGTAACTTTCCTGATACTACAGAGCTTTTACACCTCAAGTCATTTTCTGCTGAATAATTATCTATTTGAACTTGTCTATGGTTGTTTCGCAGTACGTATAGTAGAACGTGTGAAAGAGGACACGTCCATTGCTCCATGCAGACCGAAGTATTACAAAGGCGATGAAATGGTAGAATTTCTTCCAGAAAAGTCATTTACATGTTTATGCGCGACGATTGTACGTCATGAAACAATTAGCTTCCCCTGGAAGAAAGGCATAAGAAACCTCGCCATCAAACTCATGGCTTCAACACGGAAAGTCAAGAATAGAATCCCACACGCTATCCATGCGAGCCTCTGTTACGAAGCTGCAAACCGCTGTTACGTACAACAGTACAAAATGAAATAAGAATATTAATCTCTACTATCTTCACTATGCAGTGAACTTAGCGTCTATCCTTCCGATTGTGAGGCCCCCAGATTTTCGATGAGGTGCTCGGGGGCTCATTCAGAAGGAACGCGCCAGGAGCAGCGCAGCGATGCCTGTTATTCCTCCTCACGAAATTATTCCAACACCTCAAAAGTCAGTCATTCTTGAAACCCGTCGGTTTGTTCCTACGATTCTAAATATGTAAAGCTAGGAATGTGATATGGCAAAAGACCCCTGAAACCTGGAACCCCAGGTGAGAAAACTGCAAGAAAAAAGACAATAATAATAATAATAATAATAATAATAATATAATTAATTAAAACCAAGCGAAATGGTTCAAGGTGTAACTCGCTGACTTCGCAGTCGGGAGGACCGAGTTCAATCCGCTGGCCGGCCATCGTGACGGGGGCTTTCGTGGTTTCCCTCGGTCACACAGGCGAATGCGGGGTTGGTTCAAAAAGACCACGCTCACTTCTCATCTTCATACTATAAACTCATGATTCATAATTCAAGGCATCACAATGTCCGAAAATCAAATAATAATAATAATAATAACAATAATAATAATAATAATAATAATAATAATAATAATAATAATAATAATAATAATAATAATAATAATAATAATATGTATGTATATATTTGGCATTATAGGGTCGGTAGTCCGACTTCGCCGGTCAGCTATCGGTGTCCTCCATGCCTGGGCCTAGTTAAATTCCCATGCGTGGGGGTAAGAGCGTCATGAGGTTACGTATTCTCTTCACCGTAACTAGCAAGATCCGCCTGCCTGAGATTTTCGTGGACACACAGCTACAAAAACTGGGACGATTTTAAAGGAAAGCTACAACTCTAATTTTCCTCTATTTCTATTATAATATTGATCATATTAAAAATAATATTATTAATATTAATGATAATATTAATAATATTAATGATAATATTAATAATATTAATGATAATATTAATAATATTAATGATAATATTAATAATATTAATTATAATATTAATAATATTAATATTAATATTAATCATATTATTAATAATAAAAATAATAATGTTATTAATAACGTTAATAATAATATTAATAATAGCCCAAACCTTGTGTTAACTTAATGAACGTCACTGAGTGTGTCCGGCCGCGGGCGCTGCCGGCGGAGCGCAGCGGCCATAAGCCGCTCGAGTGAGTCAGTCGGCGACTCATCGCGCGCTATTCAGCGGCCGAGTGCGTCCACGAGGGCCGCCCCGCGCGTGGACGTGGAGTGGAGTGGAGTGGACGGGGGCGTCACGATTCACAGTGGCCGCTGCCTGGCCGTGCACTTGGAAATGTGCCGGCCGAGAGAGGGAAATTTGCGCCATTTCTTTTTCACGAGCTGACTTAGGCTAAATGGTAATATAAAAGTGTTACCTACGAATTTTGTGCAATTTGTAAAAGGAAAGGAATAGTATGTCGTTATAGAAGAATATTAAATTAAAGAAAAAAACAGAGCTGTTCGCAAGTTGTGTATAGGAACGGAGAGAGTATGTTGGGCAGTGATGCACAATTTTTTGAGAGAGTTGTTTAATTGTGCGTGTGTTATGCGTGTGTATGTGTGCGTGTCTGTGTGTTTAATTTTTGTCAGTGCGCCCTGTGTGCACGTGGTGTAGTCTATGAAACTCGAGACACATACCTCACTAACAAACATTCGTATATATAATGTTTTATTACTTACAAACATGCAAAACAAATATATTTAACCGTAAGTTAAAAAAAGGAACGCGAGTAAGGATATCTTGTCTTCAAAGAAACCGTTCCGACTCTCATCAACTTATTTTCAGACAAACGTTCACTACTATCACTATTTCAAATTGTGGCAAAAGGTTTGGAATGTCTTTTGCATCAATATTTCCAACTCAACGCATGCAACACCATCGCTCACATGGACCGAAGCATATTAGGTTTTCATCGTCCTCTTTCGAGTAATTCGATCAAGGTAAGGAATCTGCCTTTTAAGGGTTTATCGCTGCGTTTATTTTTTTAAATTTATTATCGCAGCAATAACAGGGTAATTAGCGACACATACATTCGTAGTTTACATTTTGTTAAATTATGATATAATAATATGGAATTTGTTGAAAATACGGTGTAGAAAATACAGAAAAAACATGGTTTTCAGATTTAATTCCATTATTAAATTCTTTTTGTTGTATTAGGCTTTACTCTGACTTTTTTCTGTGTTCGACTTTCCCTTGTGATTTAGTACAATTAATACATTTAATACACATTTTACTTATATATAAGTATAAGCATATTTATTTACACATATGTTTAATAATTTGCCTTTTTTATTTTTATAACAATTACAAACGAATTCTCTTGAAAATTCCGCTGTCATAGCACTTGTAATTATCAGCTTCACAAGCATTAATTGTTTCTCTTTCCATTCCCACACTAAGCCACACTAAACCATGTATATGTATAGGAAGTAGTATATATATATATATATATATATATATATATATATATATATATATATATATATAACTACTTCCATTAAATTAATAATTAATTTGGGGAGCGTTCCAGGTCCTACAATTTTATAAATCAAGCACTATATAAATATTTATGTATACATTATTTGAATACAAGTCTTCTTTTGTGTGTCACGCATTTTTTTAACTTCATTCATGAGCTTCATATTGCATCATCTGAATGCCCGAAATTCTTCCTGAGAGACTGCAGCCGCCCGCCGTGCTGCTTGGGCCAGTGTGTGAGTGTGGGTGGTGGGGAGCCTCCGGGGGAGAACGCGATGTCATTATGCGAGCGGCTCCCGAACACCTTGATAAAGCTTTCACACGCTCGAGGAACGCCAAGCCCGAAATGCTTCTCTGGATGCTCATAACGACCAACTCTATAGTTTTCGTAGTTATTCCGCTATCAACAGTTTATGTTACTATATTTTTACTTTATTTTGTATTACATTCTGTATAATTTCAAGGCCTATGATCAGGCTTTTTCTTTGACCAAACCGATATCATGGTCAACAGACTTCCAAATATCTTAGATACCAACGTTCTCTGTTAGCCATCTAGCCATTAGAGGATTTTTTTACAAGGAAGTCACACGTTAATCTAGAACGGCAAACGTTTCCTTGCTCATCAGACCTGCTTCTGTTCGAGTAAAGTTCTGCATATTCCTGTCATCGACATTCATTATTAATCCCATACCGTTTACAAGAACGGAAATCTAGGAGAATTAGAATGCAATAAATATTTGAGGTTACGTTTAAAATTATTTTAATTTAGAATAAACAATACTATGTTAACGACAAAAGTTACTTCAATTGTCTGAAAGCGCTACTTGGAAGAAGTATCTACGCTCACTCAACAGCAATTTTAACCGCAAAATTCCTCACGGAATCACAGCTTTCAGTCAGCCTCGTGGATATTCGGTGGGTCCAGTGAAGTGGAGAAGCAACTGCATGTCAGGCGCGAAAGAACGCAAGACGTGAGAACCTCGAGAGGTGGTCGGACCGACACGTGAAGGTGCGTCTTCAAGTACATTCACGGAGGATGGAACCTGCGAAGTTTCAGCCTTTCGACCCTTTAATTTCCAAGATTCCTTACTCCTTTCGATTACAAACTCTTCGGTAATGGAAGCTCTTCAACCCCCCCCCCCCTCCAACCTCCCCGTTAGCCCACGACAGCCCTCCACTCCCACACCGCAGCCCAGCAAGGCCATCAGCGCTACCGCCATCCGCTTTGAAAGGACGGTAGCCTCGACGGTAGCCTGCCCGATGGAGACGCCACGTTATGTCATTACGCGAGCCTCGCTAAGTTGCCGAAAGAAAGAGAAGTGGTTATCAAATGACCTGTGCAGTGTCAAGGTTGGCCGTTATGAACACGGTAAAGGTTGTTTCTGCCCGCCATTAACTGCCAGTCATTATGATGGTGCCGAATCTGGCTCATACGTGTGCGCGGTGAACTTGGTTGCATAATTCCAGAGGCGCCTTTGATAGAAGATGATGAACTTTTGGATCGTGAAGAGAGTAGAGTGGGAAGGAAGGTGCAATATCAAGGACAAATAGTACACAATCGTGCATGAAAGCAACCACAGAAATACAAAAATACTGGGAACACGAAAGGTTAAGTCTTAGCGTTTGAAAACTTGCCGATTAAGAAAGATAAATACTTCTCTGACGTTTAAAATATTGAATTAATTGTTGCGTTTCTTAATTATGTGATGTAATCGATTTTACTATATATTAATGTTTGTTTTTGTTTAACAACGTAACACACTATTTTCAACCTTCACTCATATTCACGAATTTTTGTCTGAGAATTCTCTCTTGATGGAACATCGAATATTTGTGCATGCGTTTGATATTTGTATGCTAATTGATTCTTGCTCTCCAGCATTCCTCCTTCCGTGTTCCCCACATCTTCGCTAATTCTCAGAAATGACCCGGAAAACGAGATCCAAATTGGAAAGCAAAGCTTCTTTCTCTCTTTGTGTTTCCTCTACCCGGAGTCACAATAGAGAATTATGCATACGTACAAACATGTACTTTCCCCCAGACGCGTAGGACAAAGGATGACCTTAAACCGGCATTATTGCCTCAAGAATCATGCTTTCTAAATTTTACTGCCATTAAATTCAGGTCGGTTGCTGCTTGAATTCTAGGGTAACACTGGAAACAGAGAAGTGTTTTTCGCACTACAAAAGCTTGAAGCGCGAATATTACCGATGAGCTTAACAAACGCATTTACATATTATTAGCGCTTCAGGCGGATTTTTCATGATAAAAGATCTTCATTTTCTTTCAAGCTCATAATGAAAATAATTTTCAACTTAATTCGGTTGCCCGGCACATCCATTATTTCAAAAGTACATGAAAACATGTCGTTTAAAACACTCATTGCTCAACTGCTGTTTAATTACAAAATTAGATTTAATTGTCGTCAATCTGATGAATCAAGTCCAAAAGATTTCTGCAAATGCCGAAAAGAGTGTAGTACATCACAGCGTTTCATCAATGAAATCCAAAATGTATCGAAACTATAAAAACACGACTTTCTTAGAATTCTTCCAGAATATCCTAGCGGAAGCCGGCCAAGCATTGTGCCAATAAATGTGTGCAGCCGAGAAGATCTACTGATTATCTCTGCAAGTGTCGTCGCATAAAATGCGTTTTAGTCCCTTAACCTCCGCCTTCTCCCTCCAAAAAAACCACACACATTTTTTCGAGAAATCACTTCAAATCTTTTGGATGCCTCCTGAAGAAATGATAAATTCTGTTGGTAATCATGTACTATCATCTTATGCTATAGGATTCGTGTGGCATGATGTGATATACAAAGAGAAACAAAGGAATGATGTTGAAAGTAACTAAATTGTAGTTTGTTGATTGAAATAAAACAGAGTATCTTCACACAAAAACCTGTAATATTTATTGGATCAGAGCCACAGTACATTTCCGTCGATTGATTAACTGAACATTGTAGAAATCACGACCGTTAATAAGTAGTAGGATAATGGATCACGGGATCGGTCAATTAATGAATTACATTAGTTTGCCAACGTTTCGAAATATTTAATTCCTTCATCAGGGCTTACTAATTCATATGCTGGTCAAACATACTGTTCCTCCACAGCACAACTCCAATACAGAGTTGCTGAAGCACCCACGTCCATAGCAGGACCGACCATGGCCACGGCCCGAAAGAAAGTGGATCCATTATCCTACGATTAACTGAACATATTATCCAACAAATTCTGCACCAGGAGACCGAGGCGAGTCGAATGTCATCTCACATGTCCGGACTGAGGGACGCAGGTTTCCCCAACACTAAATGTAGGATATACGTAGTTGTATTACTTTGGTTAAATTTGATTTATTTTAAATTATGACCAATTACTAGGAAAAAGTTGTGCATGACTGAAAGATTACTTCTTCAAGGATGCCGTTTCCTGAACTTCCAGCAAGACTTCATTATCCTATAAATGTCCTCTCATCATGCATTCGAATGTCATCTCATATGTCCAGACTAAGACCCGCAGATTACAGACATGTAGGATATACGTACTAGCTGTTTTTTAATTTTGATTTATTTTATATTATGACCAATTACTAGAAACACAATTATTAATGACTGAAAGATTACTTCTTCGAGGATGCTACTTCCTGAACCCCAAGCAAACTTCATTAAACCGTAAAGAGCGCTGTGTATAGAGGCGCTGCCGGGCGGAAGGCGGTCGGGGGAGCGGGAGGGGGGCGTGGTCGACCCAAGCGCCGAGCTCGTACGCGTGCAGGTGGCGAGGCGGGGGGGGGGCGATGTCTGCGTCACGCTTCTCAGAAGACCTCTGCGGCGCCCCCGCATTAGACCCCGCTCCTCCCGCCCCGCGCCACTTGACCGCGCCGCCGCCCCCGCAGCCCCCACCGCCACCGCCGCCGCGCACACCGCCCGCCCGCCCGCGTTAATTGGCGCAGCGCTTAATTGGTGGCGCGGCCGCCGGAGTGCGCCTCCTCCGCACAGCAGCGGCAGTGCGGAGGGCCACGCAGCTCTTCGTGGAAGCGGCTGCTGGAGACACTTGAACCACCAAGAAACGGTTGCTCCAGCGCCGGTCGCACGCAGGCAATCACATGTACACGGAATCTCCACGAGCTCCACCGGCTTAGGTGGCTCATTGATGTCGCTTCTGTGCCTCTGGCGGGGAGGTCCTAGCGTTCGAGTTCCGTCGGTGGTAGGGTTTTCGACCCAGGTTCATAGCTTGGTCGCTGTCTGGAGAATTCTACCGGCTGGCTGCTATGATCGATCGTTTCTCTAACACCTGGTGAATGCTGGAGTAGTACCCTACCTTACGGACCACCGACCGCGGGCGAACATTCCTTCCTCTTCCTTGTCCTATTCTCACCCCTTTCTTACGCACACTTAAAAATTGCAAGCATTACACACGTCGGGAGACCTGTGGGGGAGCTCAGAGCTTGTCTGGACTGGGGCGGTGTCCTGCTGGTGGGAGATACCTGGTTGGAGAAAACTAGCTGAGGTTGCTTAGCTCATACGCTGTATACTCTACCCATCACTGCTGATAATCGAGGGGCTCTGAATTACGAACTGGCTCTGGGCGACCTTTGTGTTTTAGAGAGTAGTTTCACTCCTCTCCCAGCATTCATCCTTGACGTAAACATGCAAGTACAATGCCCAGCGTCCAGTCTCGAGGTACTCCCAGTTGTCCCTTCTGAGGGTCAAAGACTGTCTGAGGTCTGAAGCAATCGAGGTCATACATTAAGAATTCAGTTCGGCTATCTATTCTTGTTCTAAATTCACATACCCTGCGCATAAAACTCTAAGTTGTAGAACGGCGCTTGATTTCTGAGGAAATCATCATCTCAGATCCAAAATAACATCGCGAATACCTGCCGTGAGGGTGCTGTGCTGCGTCGCGCTCCACGGGGGCGGGAATTCATCTGAAGGTCGCCCCTCCCATACGCTACTTACAGAAAGAGCGGC
Organism: Teleogryllus occipitalis; assembly: GCA_011170035.1. Lineage (NCBI taxonomy): Eukaryota > Metazoa > Arthropoda > Insecta > Orthoptera > Gryllidae > Teleogryllus > Teleogryllus occipitalis. Next base: position 11,299 of record BLKR01015211.1, on the reverse strand, counting down.
AAGAATCAAACTGCCAAAAATCAAAGACAAGCGGAAGATCCAAGAACTACTCGTAAGAAAACGTCATTATGATTCGCATGTCTCCTCCCAGTGGGACACCGTCTCAACCGGGACAAGTTCTAAGCACCCGACTTGTTTCTTGATTTGTGTAGTAGTGTACGTTCATTCAGGTGGAAGTGTGTGTATAAGGAAAGAGGATAGGACGAGAAAGAGGAAAGAAAGATCGCGCGCGGTCTGATGACTGCGGTACTGCCTTGCAATTCGCTGGGCATCGCATTGGGCATTGCCATTCGCTGGGCTCGCATTGGCGTTGATCGTAGAAAGGAGGGAAAACTACCGATCAGAGCAACCGGCCGCTAGAAATCTGGTCCAGACAGCGACCATCGTGTATCTCCTGACCTCCCGGTCAGAGTCGTTGCAGAATCAGTGTTATATAGAAAGATTGTTGAAAGATTTTTGGAAGGTATATTCAAAACTACTGATCCACCTTTTTTCTTAAATTCGCAGAATAAAAATCATCGATCGACACCGATCTCATTCGAAACTATTAATGTTAAAACAGTACGTACTATCTCCCCTGCATTTTCAACCAAAATTATGCGAAAAGTACTCAAATTTTCAAAATATTTGTGCATAACCTCATTGCAAAATCTCTTATTAAATAACTAATTTTATTAAAGAAAACACTCTATCTTTATTATTTTAGTTGTAGGAAGACAAACAAATTTCTATCTTTTGCAATTTTCGAAAACTCAGGGTTTTCAACGAACATGAGACTTGCATTATTCTCTTAAACATCCTTCACACTATCCAACAACAAAATTTAATCAAAAACAATGGAGCCATTTTTTTCAAAACTAAAATAATGTCCCAGGGTCTTCATGTCAAGTACTCCCCAAAATAGAAATATGTTTCAAATTCAAGGGGCCGGGACATCAGCCAGATCGATTGGGGAATGTCGATTTTGAAGAAAATCGGCTGAACAGTTTAGCCGCCAGCGTTCTTCACAGACAGACAGACAGACAGACGGACTGACTTTTTGCCGTCATTCAATTTTTCGGTATCAAGGACTCGCAAAACATGGATTCTGGCTACTCCACGTGATGTATTCTCTTCTCGTTTCTCTCTATTCGTTTCTCTCTTCTCGGTAGAGAGAAAGTGAAAGGAAGGTGCACTAGCAAATTAAGTTTGAGTCACACACAGAGATAGCCTAGTTACATTTTGTAATGTACTTGAATAACAATAACACTTTTAAAATATTAAAAGCAACAAAACATTTAACAAATATAGAACTAATATACGTGTATATCGTGACAATGATGAATACTAATTGCATATTACGCCAAAATATTGCTTTTTTTCTTACTTTCTTATTATCTCATGCCCTTTCCACAATAAGCAATTGCATCCATCACTGAAGCTATACGGTCACAAAAGCATACAACTACTTCCTGCATTTCACACAGAAATTATAACTAGAAAAGGGTCGGGAGCCATCCCAATTCAAACAAACGAACAATAAACGTAAATGGGAATTAGATGATATAACCTAAAATAATTTGTTAGGGTGCAAGACCCTAATAATAGAACGTTCTGGCAATACCAAATTAGCAAAGCTCTCAGATTAACAAAAAATAAAATTCACATATGAACAGAACCGCCATAAATTTACTGAACACTATCTACTGATATTCGTTCCAAACACAGCTGCCTCATCGAAATTGAATGCCTTCTAGATCCGACTGTGTCCTCAACACAATTTTAATGGAGGGCCACTTAAAGCTGACAATGCGTCAAGGCATGGCTACAGAATGAAAGGCGAGGAGAACGAGAGGCGAGAAGTCTGAGAGGTGAGGAGGGCGAGGGGAGAGAAAGGTGAGGAGAGAGAGGCAAATCGAGCGAGAGGCGAGGCGAGGCGAATGAGAGGCGAGGCGAACGAAAGTCGAGGCGAACGAGATGCGAGGCGAACGAAGGCACGGCGAACGAGAGGCAAGGCGAACGAGATGCAAAGCGAACGAGTGGCAAGGCGAACGAGAGGCCAAGCGAACGAGATTCGAGGCGAACGAGAGGCAAGACGAATGAGAGGCGAGGCGAACGAGAGGCTAGTAGAACAAGAGGCGAGGTGAGAGAGGCGAGGCGAGCGAGAGGCCAAGCAAACGACAGGCTAGGCGAATGAAAGGCTAGGAGAACAAGAGGTGAGACGAACGAGAGGCGAGGTGAACGAGAGATGAGGTGAGCGAGAGGCGAGACAAGGGAGAGGTGAGGTGAGCGAGAGGTGAAGCGAGCAAACGGCGAGGCAGGTGGGGCAAGGCGTGGCGAGGAGAGGCGGTCGCGACGGGAGCCGCCGGACCCCGCCCCCGCCGCTCTCTCCGCCGCCGCCACCGCTGCCGCGCTCCGCCCGCGACAGTGACAGATGAGCGCCGGCTTTTTGTGGCAGCTCGGCCGCCGCAATGCCGCTGCCGCCCCTCAGCCCCGGCCCGCGCGTCCGGCGGCGGAGGCGGCGGCGACGGTGGCGGTGCCGGGGAAGGGGGAGGAGGCGCAAACGGTGGCGCTCTCAACGGTGGCGGTGGTGAGAGAGGACGCGCTGGCGGCGGTGAAAGAGCAGACGGCGACTATGGCGGTGGCAGTGGCAGTGGCGTTGGCGCCAGCGGGGGCGGCAAAGGCAGGGAGTGGGCGCAGCGGTGAAGGTGAGGGAGATGGTGGTGGTGGCGGCGACGGTGATGAGCGAGAAGACGACGGCGGTTGTGTGGTAGAAGGATGCAGCGTGTTGTGGCGGTGGCAGAGGAAGTGATAGTGGCGAGGAAGGAGGCGGTGGTGGTGGTATGGAGGAGACAGTGGCGGTGGCGGTGAAGGAGGTAGCGGTGGTGGCGAGAGAGGAGGCAGTGGCGGAGATGCCCGCTGGCAACGGGCGCGCGGGCGACAAAGGAAGAGCGGCGGGCGCGGGCCTCCGCGAGCCTCTGCTGCTGCTGCTGCTGCTGCTGCTGCTCCGCGGCTCATACGAGGAATGCTCTCCACTCCGCCATTCGCGATGTCAGCTCATCGCGAGTCACCTTCTTGCCCTCCTCGTCTTTCTTTTCTCTTTTCCTATTACCTACTTCTCATCCTATGTTCACCTTTTATATCTTTGTCGGTTGCATCTTCTCGTTTCCTTCTGATCCCGTTTACTTTCTCGGCACTTACTTAGTAAGAAGAGAAAGTTATGTGATCGTGCGCCAGAAAACGGCTCATATTGCCAAACCTTGGTAATGAAAATGTGAATAAATCCTGTTCCTATGTATTGTAACTTATTACCTCTAACACCGTGGTGTAGCCAGAAGCCATGTTATGTGGGTCATTGAAATCGAAAAACTGATTGACGGCAAAATGTCTATCTGCCCGTCTGTCCGTCTGTGGTCAACTCTAGCGTCTAAACTGTACAGCTGATTTTCTCCAATATTCATATTCCTTGATCGATCTGATCGAACTCCAGGCTTTGGGAGTTTCAATCGGATATTTTGATTTTTGAGGGTACATGAAGACTCAAATATACTTTCAAAATATTCTTAAAAATGGATCCAAATTTTTTGATTAATCTTTGTCCTTAGATAGCGTAAAGAACACTGCAAAACCGTTCCGAATTTTTTCTTACAACTTTTTTCACAGATAGAAAAATGAACGCTTAAACTTTTACCGCGGGTATAATTTTCCTTGAACTCTGAATTTTCGAAAACGTGTGAAAATAGTATTAATGCTAGGAAGTATGAGCTGTTGTAGCATTACTAATTTCGTCTTCCTTCCCCATTCCTCTTGTAATATTTTGATTTTAGCTGCTTATTAGACGTGCAATATTTCACCACTGTTTTTTCGGTTTGAATAAAAAGGACGCCAACTATGTAGGAGGCTGAGTAGACATTTCGCTAGCCTTTTCCTGAAGGGCAACACCGTCTTCCGAAAGCCTTTAGTATCACCTGTATATTTAGGATCCTCCTTGAAATTAACTCGTTTTGTGGTGTATCTTTTCCCCTTGCACCATTGCCAAGTTTCATAATGTAATTGGTTTTCTGATATTTCTGGAAAATGTTTAAATACACTTTACTTTAGAATTACTCTGCCTTTGCCTTGCACACACTCTTGCCTCTCAGTCTTGGACTCATATCTCGCTTGGGACAATTTGCAAAATGAATGATTAAAAACTCTATTTTAATTACAGTTATTGTCACACTGGAATAAAATATAAAGGACCAACGTGTTGACATGTATTGTCAGAACTTTTGTAGTATAAAAGTGTTGGTATTAGCCTTTACAAAAGCTATTTCATCAGGAATGAATATGTTGCGTACTGTACATAGCTGCGCTGCTACAACTTTTCTGAAACAGAAAATTCTTAGAAATTTCTCAAGTATCTAATACGGGAGTATTAGATCGACACATCGATCATCGACATACATCGACCAACCAATGGGTCATTTCAGAGTACGAGGCTTCCTATAGGTAGAAAAAGAGTTGAGAAAGGAAGTTGGAAAGACAAAAGAGGTCGCGTAGTGGCAGGTAGTGGCGGGTGGTAGCGGGTGCTGACAGGCAGTGGCGCGCTTTGGTGTTGGTTGACGTGGTTAGGGAAGAAGTACTGCGTAAGATGCGGTGGCAGCCGACGGGCGAAGCGGTGTTGGAAAGGGGTGCGGAGGTGGAGGGGCCGGGAGGCGGGGGATAGGGTGCATCAGAGCTCTTGGCTGCCCCTCTGTTCTGATCGCCGGGCGCCTGTTCTCTCGTCACCTGCGTTCCTCAAACCATCGCAAGCGAAAACCCAAGTGCAAGCTCAAGCTCAAGCTCAAGCTCAAGCTCAAGCTCAAGCAAGCTCAAGTTCAAGCTCAAGTTCAAGTTCAAGTTCAAGTTCAAGTTCAAGTTCAAGTCCAAGTTCAAGTTCAAGCTCAAGTCATACCCTCCTCCTCCTTCATTTTCAGATTTTGAAGATGTTTCAGTGATTATCGATTTGCTAATGTAATTTTATTCGAAAGTGCAAGATCACTATATATGATCAAGAAGTGAAATAAAAATACATTTTAAGTTAACCGAATTAGGGAAGAGCGGGGCTAATTGTGATAATTTTAATTTATTTAATTTTTGAAGGTTATAGACCATAATTTAAAGCTTATTAATAAATGGAACAAATATAATGCTTCTTTGTGTAAATTTACATATAACAGTTTTCAAAATACATAATGTTTTTAATGATATATAAACAATTTTATGCAGCAGTGCACTTGTCACAATCTCGCCTGTACGGGGTAGGTTGTGACTGTATAGGGGCACGTTGTGACACATGTAAAAGAAACTAGAGTATTGTTATATTTAAATATAATTAACGTCTCTACAATGCTGATTAATTTATATGCTAATTTTTTATTTAATCTTAATTGTTTCCAACATCAGATTGGCAGTCAATATAAACATAATGTACTGCAGTTTTAGTGCAGTTTACATGAGCCCATTTCTGAGAAGTTGTACTCTGTACTCAGTTCTCTCCACCCTTTTTACATTTTAGAGCTAGATCTATGCTTAGAAAAGAAGCTTTTCGACAACAAGCATTTTTGTGTGTGGGGTTAAAGGTCGTTTCTCTAATCTTCCTTGTTTCTGTAATAGAACTCCTTCTTTAAAAGTGCTAGTTAAAATGACAAATTTCAAAGTCTTTGTTCTCTTACGGTTATTCCTCGATGTTCTGCTTTGGAAAAAGGTCTGATTTCCAAAAGACTAATCGCTGATGTGGCTAACCCATCTTCTCTAACAGAGACAGCAATATTGCCTTCTTTGTCATTAGCACACTGACCTATTGCTTTGTACTGTTCCTATCCCAGTTTCATCTATGTTCCAAATGTCATTTACATGGAAACCATATTTTCCGAAAACAAGGGCTAAATGATGAAAAAGAGTTAACATTGTGTTTATTGAAACTTGCGTTTCCATTCAAATTAGTAGTTTCAAGAACACGAAGAGAAATTTTAGTGGCGCTGCATATACTTCGTCATCCATTCAACACTTGCAGACTTCTTCGTTATCCAATTATTTGGCACTTAAATTTTCTTCTCCACAGCAAAATCATATGCTAACAACGTAATTCCCCACTACATTTTCTGGAATTAAAATTATTACTGTCAAACAATATTGGGGCAAGTAGTGAGATTGTCACAACGAACCCCTTAGGATCTGCCACAATTAGCCTCGAGAAACCCTAATAGGAATTTCTGTTTTTATTTCAGGTTATTTTGCCATTCACAAATACCAAAAAACATCAAATTATAGCTTAAAAAGTAAGTTTTTCAATGATACTGAGTAGTTGAACATCCCTCCGAAATATTCTTGCTAAGGTTGACTAGAACAATCATATTTTTACTTCACTACGTGTAAAACACACAATGTTCGTAAAAAAGCAAATCAAGCAACAGTTCCCACAGCAACTCAAAGAGCACACTTAGGCAAAGGTTTGAAACGTGCATGTAAACTAACACGAGGTGAGTACTATTGGCTTGGTCAGTAAACACGTGTCACAACTTGTTCCTGTCTCATCTACCCCCGGTCTTCCCTACGTCACGAAACTAATTTCCTTTTGTTCTTACTCCTTCTGAAGAATACCATCAGCTATTTTCAGTTCGATGGGACCCATCCTCTCTCTTGACCTTTTATTAGCAATACTTAACAATGAGAGTACTATGATAAAATAAGGAAAACCATACGAAAATCTGATAGAATATTTTCAACTGATTTAAATTTAAGCTGCTGGGTAGAATCCGTTTTCATGATTCGGTGCTTGGTTTATCAAATCTTCTCCCGAACTTCAGAAATTGTGTAAAAATTCATTCTTAGACAAGTAAAGTTTATTCCTTGCTATTCAATATTTTGTGAACGCCTTTCAACTATCTTATAGATGTCCAGCGAATACTTCTCTATGATGTCTGTTTTCAGTTATAACATTAAAGGAAGTTCATTTAGTGGACTCTGAATATTATTTTCATTGAAAACCTAGTGATAACCCGTCAAAATTTGACGGTAAGATCTGAGATAAATGTAAAAGATTGTGCTCAGACTAATGTTCACAATATGTTGCATTGTTTGGATCTTCAGGGTACAACGAAGATATTCTGTGATGCGGAGTTTCCAAAATTTTGAACACGTATGACTCATGACCAGATGGCAATGCAATATCGACACCAAATGACACAAAAGAAGGAGCACTATTATACTGACGGATATTATTTCTAAATTTTTTTGATGTGTCATCATCTCCTATAAACAACTTTGATTTCTTCTGGTATAATGCTCGAAGGTAAACTTTTTTTCCCATTTAAGAAACACAGAGTAAACTCGTTTGCAGAATTTCTCTCCCATGAGAAGTACAAAGCAGAACAAAACTGACATTTCATTGACAACGACCCAACAGAAAATGAATGACCTCACTATCACGACACCTACGCTGACTTTCTCTTTCCCTGCGTCCAGTTAATGTACCATTGCGTCTTTTGGAGCGCGTGGGCAACGATTCGGAATTTGACATAACCTGTGAACAACTTCACTACTTCAGTACAACCGAGCAAAACCTACTGTCCGAAACTGTCCGAATGTACAAAATACACCACAAAAGCAAATACATGCAAACTGTCAACGCCACAATGCAATTATTACACTGAAACAAAACCTTGACGAATTGTAAACAAATCTCAACAATCAAAACAAAACATCAAGCAGCGCCACCATGAAGCAGCGTGAACTTACATCTATCGACTCATATATATCAATTTTGAAACAGCCACCCTTTGGAGAAAAAACAACAAACAATTGACTATTGATAACCGTACTATTAAAGAATGATTTAATTAATTAATTTACACCGTAAATGTTGGTGAATCAACACAAACAATATCTGATAACACATCTAGGGATTGCATTCTTTCATGTAAAGGAAAAAATGCTATCATCGGTTCAGTAGAAGCTCTAAACATGAATACCTTATTTTTTAAATATATAGATGGTATTTTGCATGACCAGCTCAGGCAGCATCGCGACTCGTGCCCACGCCGCGTCAGTGCCACCTCGCCGTTGCCAAAGGGCCCTCGATTGATGTCCGCATGGAAGGGCACACAGGACAAGCACCAGAAGGGGAGGACAGAAGGAAAAATACCAAATTAAATTCCTAAAAAGCTATTTAAACTGATTGGATGAACTGAGACCTGATGAATGCAACACGAGATCGAGCTGTTGAAGTAGGTGAGAAAATTGATAATTTTTCAACTTAGTTGTTTGATGCTCATGAAACGATCCGTTTTCAAAAGTAAACTGCCAATCGCATACCTATTAAATAGTAATTTATTGTGTGTGTATGTGTGTGCGCGCGTGCTCACGTGCGTGTGTGGGTGGGGGGATATTTGTGTGTGTGTGTGAGTGAGTAAGTGAGTGAGAGAGAGAGAGAGAGAGAGAGAGAGAGAGAGAGAGAGAGACAGAGACAGACAGACAGACAGACAGATAATAAAAGGTGTTGCTTCAGCTGGCGATAAGAAATCTCTTCTTATAAAAATTGAGTGTAAAACGAAGTCCTTAATAAATACAAATATAAACAAACAGAACAGATTTACCTATGGTGATTTTGAACTGAAATAAGATACATTTTTTATTTCTTGATGCTTGCTTGGAAACCACAGCAAGAGAAACCTTAAAGTAGAAAGGTGCTAAAATCGAGAAATACCTATTCAATTTATCGGTTCAAGGGTGTGTGTTAGAGTACTAGGGGATTCCGGTTCCCTAGTACTCACTTGAGCCCTCCGCTAGCTTGGAGTGGGACGATTCACAGTTCAGAACTGCGGCCCTGACGGCTCCGCCTCGTCTCTTAAAGAAGGATCAGGTGACATGCTATATGCAATAGCGTTGCAGACCTAAGAAGTAATAAACATAAACCTTTCATAAATATTCCATTTATGATAGTTACAATTAATAAATATAAAGAACTGAATAAGTATGGAAATATAATTAATTAATTAATGTACACTTTTCTTTTCAGAATTATGGATCAGAAGGTCATTCATTCTTTCCGAATCAAAATTACTCCTGTTCTAAATTAAGATTTATCAACTGCTCTGAACTTTCCTACACTTACTGAATTTATAGGAGGAGCACAAAACTTTCTCACTATTTCCCCCTCCTAAAGTTAACTGTACTTGTCATTTCCATTTTGTCACATTCACTCTTTGTTTAATCGTTTCAACTTCCCAGCACCTTAAACTATGTGTTTTACATTTGACTCAACCGGCGAAGTAGGAAAAATCGATCGTCAGACGCTTGACTTTCTCGTCCGAGAGCTCTTGGTATGTGACGTCGAGACGAGACAAAACCCATCATTCTGGGCTACCGTCTAGCGGGTTTTGTGTCAACTACCGTGACGCTCGAGCGACATCGCTCCGTAGAGAAGCAGTCAACTGCATATCAATGAGAGCAACTGGCATTTCCCCTCTGTGGCGTTGGATGAAGTTGATATCAATAGCATCAACGGTATTTCAGATCAGAGATTTTCTTTGTTGAATACGTATGGCAGTGCCTTGTGGCCCACATGGAAGTGAAAACTGGGTTCTAAATTCCAAATCCTAGAGCAGAGTACAGGCAGCTGAAATGATATTTTTGAGGCCGATCCTTGGAGTAACAAGAAGAGATAGATTGAGGAACGAGACCATCTGGGAGAACCTTCAAATTTACAACCTAAATGAGAAAATCGAAGAATACAGAATACGGAAAATAATCGTTTACCTAAGCAATTCTTCTACTACAAACCTCTAGGAAAAAGAAGCATTGGTAGACCGAAAAGATGGTGAAGTGATCAATGAGTCTAATACCAAAGGAGAAGAAGAAGAAGGAGGAGGAGGAGGAGAAGGAGGAGAAGGAGGAGGAGGAGGAAGAGAAGGAGGAGAAAGAGAACGAGGAGGTGGAGAAAGAGAAGGAGGAGGTGGAGGCGGAGAAAGAGAAGGAGGAGAAAGAGGAGAAGGAGAAGAAAAACAAGAAGGAGGAGAAGAAGAAGAAGAAGAAGAAGGAGAAGGAGAAGGAGGAGGAAGAGAAGGAGGATGAGAAGAAGGAGGAGGATGAGGAGGAGTAGAAGAAGAAGAAGAAGAAATTGTTGAATACTTTAGTCGGCATCTGCTGGAAAGCGAGCTCTACCGAGAGCCATTTCCGCGCACTGTCTAGCGTCGTTCGGCGGGGCCGCGGGGGGTCGGGGTTTGTCGCCCATCGCCACTCGGCGCGGCGGCGCTCGCCACATCCCGCCACGTCCCGCCACTTTATGTCTCCGGCGCGATAGGTGGAGACAAAGTCGACCCGCGCGTTTTACGGTTCCTATGACGGACTTTTTGCGCTCCCCAGCCGTTCCGTCGACCGCAGTCGCCGCGACTCGTACATTATTGATTTCTTGTCGTCTGGCGCGGTGACTTATGATCGGCTTCATAGGCCACACAGCTCTCGGGCTTTGTGCTACGTAGAGACCGTCCTCACGGGCTCGGCTCCGTACGACGAGATGTGCAGTTTCGTTGCGACACTCATCCGGCGTCATTAAATCGGAGATAAAGAGAAGATACGAGCCATGCGAGGTCAGCGCTCAGCCTTGCTGACATCTGAGCGTATTTTCGCTGTAAGGATAATGTTCAAAATAAAAGGTTCCAACCGAGGGAATAAAGATTCTAGGAGTGGACCCTTTCAAGATTCCAGTTGGTGGAATCGCGCGCGGCCGGACGGGCTGGCGTGAAAAGGCAGGCGACCGGTCTGCACGTGAGAGACCGGTGCGGAGGCCTGGGACACTAACCGGATGCGCCAGGCAATTAATGATATTCCACAGCATTACTTTGGCAGAGGCGAAGACAGGGCGTTTCGTCATCCATCGCCTGGATGATCGAAGTTACTCCATCTTCGGTGTCTGGAAAGTGACACGGTCGGTCTTCATCATTGTAGATGAAGAAAAATCGCGAGAAATGCGGAAGATGGAGATTAGAAAGCGATATTTTAATGCACAACAAAATAAAGAGAGCAAATTCTAATTAAACATTTCACTTTTACAGGAACGCATGCCTGGAAGATGAAAGCTATTTAAATAACGTTCAATTTTATAAATATTTCATATATTCATCTTTCTTTCTTTCTTTCTTTCTTTCTCGCTAATAAGTTCGTTAAAACTTCTAAAAGTCAGAAAACCCTGTCTCGAGATAAATCTTCTTTAAGTTCATACTGTTAAATTGGCCTATTCAATATCTTTTTTCAAGTATGAGATAAAGCCCATTTTGTTTTACACACAATTTAATGTGTA
>BLKR01015210.1:74966-94703 GCA_011170035.1 Teleogryllus occipitalis | reverse complement strand
AATGAGTAAACGCAATCAGAGGAAAGTTCAACTAACACGAAGATAAGTGATCAAATAGGACCAAGAATAATTTATGGAAGTTCTGAAAAGGAGAAATAACTCACAGTCGCTTGGTAGAAAATAAGTGGGATATGGTAAGTACCGGCACCACATACAGCGTATCACATAAGATATTGAGAAAACGGAATTGAGAACATTGGTGTTCAGCCGCTGTGACCATCGGAGTAACTGCAGAGCGCGCTAGTGGAAACGCGCTATGTCCGTTTTTTTGCTCTGCTATAGCACTCATAGTGGCGGCTGTCTGCGCGCCGTTTTTTTATTTTATTTATTATTTTTTTGAAGAATGTACATAGATCAGTAAAAATAACTATACATATGTATTTACAGACTTACATGCTAACCTTAAATATAATCTTACATACTATTACAAGGGGGAGGAAATCCCTTTTCGGGTCCTCAGTCCGGATCTAAATCTGCAAATTTTTTTTAGGAATATGTGATATGGATATTTGTTTCTGATTCGTGTTTGGTAATTGGGGTTTTTGGCTAGTTTGAATGGTGATAGTGCTGGGATTTGAGATAGGTTATGATAGAAGTTGGTGGCCAGATAAGTGATGTATTGTTCAATGGGTTCCAAATTAAATTCGTTGTGGAGTTGATTGTTGGTTATATACCATGGGGCATGAGCAACTATTCTTAAGAACTTATTTTGCAGGACTTGTAGTTTATGGATGTTAGTTTTAGCAGAATTGATCCAAATTGGGCTGGCGTACAACATTAATGGTCTTAAAATTGCCTTGTAAATTGCTATGGCTGATTTATATTGTATTGAGCTGTTTCTGTAAATTAGTGGTCGTAGTTGTGCAAGTTTTATTTTAGCTTGGGTCACTTTGGCATTTATATGTTTTCCCCAAGTTAGCTTGGTATCAAGATACAAGCCTAAATATTTTACAGGTTTATTGGAGGGGTACCATTCTATTGTTTTGTTATTTAGAGTGAGAGGAAGTGGGGGAGAGTGGGGTCTTAAAGTAAATATTTTTGCAGCGGTTTTGTTAGGATTTAGTTGAATTTAATTTTAGCGGCCCAGCTGTCTATCATATTTAAATAAAGTTGTAAGTGGGTTCTTAACTCAGTGAGGGTTGTACCGGAGGCAAAAATGGCTGTGTCGTCGGCAAATTGAGCAATAGTAATTTTATTAAGTGTGGGAAGGTCAGCGACATAGAGGTTGAATAGGGTGGGTGATAACGGAGAGCCTTGGGGAAGTCCAGCGTTTATTGTTCTTGGGTTGGATAGATGGTTGTTAACATTGACTGAGAAAGTTCTATTGCTATCGCGCGCCGCGTGGACACGAGTGGCCTTGCGCTGTCGTCGCTCAGCCGCGCCGTCGGGAGCAGCACTATCGCCCTGCTTGCTGCGCGCCTCATTACTTGTGATCCCCTGCGACAGGCCAGAGGGCAGCACGGAGGCTGACCGAGCACCGCACGTGCGATGTTGCTGGAAGAATATGGAGCCTGGAGTTTGAACTTTTTACTCCATTTTTGTATCTTATACAAGTTAAATGAAATGTGAATCTAAATTAAGTATTATATTTATCTCAGTGTTGCGAGGTTTCAGGATTGTTTGAACTATCTCTGTATAAAATCACATTATCAACTTGAATGAACGTTATTCATTAGAAAATTCAATTTCTGAGAGCGATATTTATTAGAAAAATATCGAAACAAGTATAATGTATTTGAAAAATAATGCACCTAGATATCTCAGATCACTGCGTATTTTATATTGGGCTAAAGAAGCCATTGGCAATTTAACTGAATATTTTTCTTCAATTGCATTGCTTAGATTATTCTACAATCTTTTCGTATTCCGCGTCGTGTTCGCTTACACTTCTTGAGTGCTTATAAATGATTGAAAGTATTGAAAAATGAATGCGGTTTTGATTAACACTGGCCTATTGCACTGAGAATATTTAACATTTTTCCTTCATGTTGTTCCTGTAACCAAGCGTGCAAAGTTTTATGATCAGTAAACTCTTAATTATCATTACTCTGTGTCCCGAAAGGCACAAGGACCTCGGTTGAAAGGGAGGTCGGGTAATATTAACTACCTTTCGCATGTCGTCGGTGGAAGTCGTTATTTGCGACGACGAGCACGAGGGAGTTGAAGAGCGGTCAACGAGGGCAATATCGACACTCGATACACGCGCAGACCCCTTCTACCCCCCTTGCACCCCTTCGACAACCCTGTCACCAACCAACGGTGACCCCACCACCCTCATCGCGACCCCTGCGACCCCCCTCCCGCCCCGCCCCCTCCCGTGTCACCGATATCATCCCCGCCGCCGCCCGCGTCTCCGCCGCCGTCCGCCCCTCCGACGCCCCTCCCCCGACCATTCCCGCCCCTCCCCCGACCCTCTCCCGCCCAACCCATTCCCCGCCCCTCCCCCCTACTCCGCCTCGCCCCTCCCCCACCCCCTATCCCCTCCGCCCCGCCCGTCCGCCAGTTGAAAGGTCCGCGCGTGGCTTGTTTGCGGAGCTGGCGCTGCGGGCGCGGGCAATATCCGCCTGGCTCTTCACCTGCCGCCGGCGGCCCCCGCGGCGCCGCCCACCAGATGAAAAGGCTGTTGCGCGCCTCCCGCTGAGTTTGGGCCTCACATGTCCTTCTGCCACTTTGCTAGCGCATCGAAATGTAGGATATAGACTTCGTGCACCTAGTGTTTGATCCTCTACAGCTGTGACTTCCCTCAAAGGGCCACACGTACTCATGAGCTTCTGTGCTTCTTGTTACTCTCCATCATTCCTCTGCTCGGCTCTGCAATTTATCATTTCGTTTTCATATATGCTGGCATTACATATTTGTGCTGCGTAATTACAGTGTGTCATCTTATCTAATACCTAATTTTACATTTTAATGCAAAGCGTCAAATGCTCTAGTAATTTATAAAGCTTTCGGTGTAGGTTGTGATTGTATTCAGCTCTTGATCCCATATTAATATTAGTAATATGAAAATCGCCAGTTCGCACTAAATTTGCAGCAGTATTTTTGAGTTCGTTTCTTGTTTGATGCTTATTTCTTAACACCTTTCCTCTAAGAATAGGCAAATTGCGTCAACATTCTACCACATTCGTTTCTCATCCCCTCACTTTGGATCAGGTCCATTGCTCAAACTTCTCCCCCTTAACATCGCTTCACCACTTGTAAGCGTCCGTCGCTCGTCTAACACTACTCCTCCGTCAGTCGCCACCACTCGAGCCTCCCTCGTCGTCTTCGCTCGTCGTCCGCCGGCCGTCCGCCCGCGTCGCGGCGTGAGTCCACCTCTGGCCGCGCCACCGTCGCCTTTCGCAGCCACCGCGCCCTCGACTCCCGTAATTGCAGCGGTCCGCCGTCTGAAAGGCCTCTCAACACTCTCTTCCCCGCCGCGCATGAAATCTCATAAACGGCCCTGTTTGCTTCGACCGCCCCCGGGAGACGCGAAGGCCGTGCTGTAGCGGAGGCGGGGGCGGGGATGACTGCGGGGCGGGGCGATGGCGGGGTAGGGGCGTCGGCCGTGCAGCGGTGACGGCGGGGCGTGGGCGACGCAGGGATGGGGACGACGGGGACGGGGGTGGGGGCGATGGGGGGGGGTGAAGGCGAGGGAGGGTGGGGGCGACGGGGTGTGGGCGATGGTGACGGCGGCGGTAGAGGTCTCCTGAAATGGGGGCGTTTTTCTTCATGGGGATTCCCCGAGGGGAAAAGAAGAAAAGAAGTCTTCGATGACTGACTCTGACGTGTGTGGGCTCTCCGAGAACGGGACCTAAATTTAGAAGTGGATTTTGCGCCCAATTTATGTTGACGTTTACTGACGTGTATAATTTCTTTGGAGATATTATTTCATCTATGTAATGTATGCGTAAAATGTCTTTTAAAATCCAATCATGGGATTTCGTTAATATATGTTAATGACGTTGATAAAGTGATACAGATAAAACTTATAACAACTGACTATTATTCGATATAAAAGAAGAATAATTAAGTGTGGAAATAAAGTAAAATTAAAAAAGGAATTGCTTTAACTTTAGAGGTAAAATTCGTTTGACTTGACAGAACATATGTTGAGAACAATATTAAATTTGTATTTTATGTTATTTTTGAACTGTATGTGAGAAATTTGAGGAAGTGAACAATTTCTTGACTGTATATTGTACCGAATTGTACATTGTACCGATTGTACCGAAGTACATTGTACTATCGGTACCATTACAGACAAATTGAAAGTATATCCCAGTTTACTGTAATGGTGCGCGTAATCACATTTAGTCTCATGCTGGTGGATTGGAGCAGGAAGCGCAGCTCGGGCGCCACCCATTCGCTTCCCGACAGAAGCGACGCGGGGGCGGCGCGGGGGCGGCGCGGGGGCGGCGCGGGGGCGGCGCGGGGGTGGCGCGGGGGCGACGCGGGGACGGCGCGGGGGCGGCGCGGGGGCGGCGCGGGGGCGGCGCGGGGGCGGCGCGGGGGCGGCGCGGGGGCGGCGCGGGGGCGGCGCGGGGGCGGCGCGGGGGCGGCGCAGGGGCGGCGCGGGGGCGGCGCGGGGGCGGCGCGGGGGCGGCGCGGGGGCGGCGCGGGGGCGGCGCGGGGGCGGCGCGGGGGCGGCGCGGGGGCGGCGCGGGGGCCGGCAGGGGGGCGGCGCGGCCGGGAAGGCGAACGCGGAGGGAGTTGCCCCACGCAGTTAATGCGGCGGCGTCGTTCGACCTGCGCCCGCCGGACGGCGCGGCAGCCGGCGGCTAAGCGAGGTCTCGCGGATAAGAACACCTGCTCTTCGTCTTCCCTCCCCCTCAGCGCACCCGGACGCCGCGCTGGGAGCTTCCAACTGGAGCTCGGGGGCGGAGCTTTCTTTTGTTTGGAGTCGCGCGGTAATCTCTCTGGGTGGATTACTACCAATGGCGTACCCCAGGTGAACTCATGAATCTGCAACCGATGACACATATGTTGTTTACTAATTGTCTATAATAACGAAAGGCATTGAATATCTTTATTAAAATAACTAAGAATCAGCAAATGAAAATAAATTATATATTTAACGTCAATGAAGTATACTTTATATAAGGAAACATCAAGTCGACTGGTTACTACACCGACAATCACCCAATGAAAAACAAAATGTGGTTACTCCATTTCTTACAAGGAATTTTCTTTTATGTGCGTGGTTCCTCTTTTTAGAAATCAAACAATTAATTTTTATTATTTTCGATGTAATTAAGTTTAATAACTATGTTTATTTTTGTTATTTTGTAAAAACAAAATTTTCGAAAAAAATATAAGCAAATGCAAGAGATTGACGAAATGGACTATGTTTTTTTTTCATGTACTACATTCATTACAATGTTGAAAACTTTTAAAAACTTTTAAATTAAAAGGAACTGTGTTGGGACGATGCGTATTAAAAATAACTAAAGTTTTCTAACTTAGGTGTGCTTATATTGGTTGTGGTTTTGTCATTTACTGACACTTTCAAAAGACAAGCAGCAATCTGGATTTCTCGATTAAGTCCATCAAACGAAATGCGTATTTTCATAACATAAATAAACATAAATAAATTCTTTACGTAGGACTTCCGTTACTATACTTGTAGCATAATTGTTTACTAAGGAAAAGGGGACTTATATTATTAAGACATCGTAAATAAACTGAGAAATATTATGACAATATAGACATTTTTCAATATCAGTTTTCCCGTCAGGTTACACGAAATGTGGCAAATAATTCTTGTGTTAGATTCCAAAACAACATCCAACAGGTATATCTAATCCAGTGCTCAAGACGGAAGCCCAATACTTGGCTCAGCAGACGCCCCCGCGGGCCCGCTCCCTCGCGACTGAAGGACAGCGTCTCTCCTGGGACGCCCCGAAATGAGACCCAACACGTGTACGCTTTTGTTTCCGCCAAGAGGCGCCTTCGCTGGGCCGCGTCTCCGTCTCCCAGCCGCTGCTCGTTTGTCCCGCGGCGCCGCCGCCTCCGCTGCAGCGTAATCCCTCCCCTCCCCTGCCTTCCCCTCCCCCGCCCCGCCCCGCGTCTTTAATTGAGCGCATTTGTTTGGTTATCAGACGGCGCATTATTCACGCGGCGATGGCCGGGCAGCAGGTGTTCGCCGCCGCTCCGAAAGAGAGCGCGCGCCACCGCCGCTGCCGCTGCCGCCGCCACCTGTTCCGTTGCCCTCCGCCGCACGCGAACTCCTTGCGCGCGCCCACGCAACGGCAATGCTTACTCGCCGTCTCTCTGCGGCTGCTTTCGCATTCCATTCTTTATTGTTACGCCTACAATAATTTTGTACGGCGCCGGTTCATCTCTAACGATATTTCTAGCTTCCTGAATTGAAAGAAAAAGTTCCAAAACAATTACCAAATATTTGTGATAGATATTTCTGAGAAAAATAAATTATTAAAGTAAGATATGTTTTAGTTTCTTTAAAATGAATGTTTCTATTTTTTTCACTATCACCGTCGTGTAACTTCCTTTCACTCTTTTGGTAAATTTCGCAACGATGTACATGCCATTGTAGTTTGAACTATTGAAGTTGAGTGAGATTTATTTCTTTATCTGTGTAATATTACAAAAATCAGATTTTTTTGAAAAAAAATATGATATGATATGATATGACAAAAAATGAGATATTTCCTATAGATAAGTAGTTTATAGACAATTTACAAATACTTGATTAGCTCATTTGATCGTCTGAATTGTTACATATATAGATTGACAACATAATTGTCCAGTCGTTGCCCAAACATTATTGACCGTATGAGGCTTCCTGATATTGGTTGTTGATCAGTTGCAACCAAAAATTAAAATCACGCACAATCGTATAAACATTTTAATTAATACCTTTTATTACTATTTCCTTCATTCGTTCATAAATGTTTTCAGTTTTTATGTAATCTCTTCCTTATAGAAAACTTTTCGCAATCTGTACTCTACAACGTATTTCACTTCCCGTTCGTCATTCCTTCCCAGTTCCGTATTTCCCCGTCGTCGCCCGATCTGTCGCCCTGCGCCCTGCATTTGTCCCTCGCCGCGCGTCGAGCGCGCCGCATCCGGCAGCGGCGGCGCTGTCATAACCGCATTGTGGACGAACGCGCGCCCGCCGCCGCCCCTTAATTGAAACCGAAGCTAACAGAGCGCCATTGTGGCCTACCTGCGCGCCGCGATAGCATTACAGCCCGGCCCGGCCGGCGGGAAACGAGAGCCGCAGCCCTCGCGCCACTCTCCCTTCCTCCCCGCGCATTGGCGCAGTCAACGACAGCTTTTTTTGTATACTGTGTCTCAGAATAAATGTTATAAACTTCTACGGCTCGTGCGAGCGTCGAAAATGATAACGTTTTGCTGATGGATGTGTGGGTTGGTTGGTTGTTAATGATTCCGGGAGCGTCAACAGCTTAGGTTATTAGTCCTGTAGGAGTTATTCATGTTTTTTCCTTGGGAGATGGCGGTGATTTTTCCCCGCTGGATGGCGAGATTCGGCGCCGACCTACCGCCGACGAGCGGGATTTCTCCCTAATGAGACCTCTCCCACCAGCGCGGCATCGCCCCACCCGGGACAAGTTCTAAGTCCCCAATTGTTATCTCGGCATGTGCGGTAGTGTAGTGCATGTTAGTGTAAGTGTGTGTGAAATGGAAGAGGATAGGATAAGGAACAGGAAGAAAAAATCGCGCGCGGTCCGTGGCCCGTTTTTTGGGGTACTGCTCTGGCATTCGCTTTGTGTTGATCAGTGAAACCACGGAAAACTAGCAACCGGCCGATAGAATTCTCCTCCAGACAGCGACTGAATTCGACCTAGCTGAAAAGCTAGTGTCGAAAACCCTGCCGCCGAAAGGACTCGAACCTAGAATATCCCGGTCAGAAGTGCTGCAGTGACATCAGTTGATGCACTGAGCTACCGTTCCCGGTGGATGTATGGGAAATTTCACATTACGGAATGAAAAAAATCACATTTCCCCCTTATTTTCAGTTTTCCTTTGATTCACTGGTGCTCGGCAGATCACGTTGTGACGTCATCGAAAAGTTTTCATGTGCCTCTCGAGCAATGTGCGTACGAGGTTGTCTAACAATCAATATCAAGAGATGTGTGCATGTAGCACCATTAAATGCGATTTGTCATTATACGGTTATTAGCAAAAGTTATCATTTACGACCCTTTTACATGCCGTTGAATATTTTTGGAATATTTGTTTTTGGACTCTCTATATATTTACAGTTAAAGCATAAAACGAATTATCGGTGCAGCACTCGTAATATAAATATTTTATTTTATTTATACATTTTTATTTAATTAATTCATACTAATTAAATAATAATAGTACTAATTTATTTATACGTAGGCACAACCAGAACTTTTCTATGACAGTCTACACGTGTAGTGTTCTGGCGACTTCAGGTTTTCTCATAAAGAATTTTTTAATATGCCGAATTTAAAGTTAATTTCTATTTGCTTACTTATAGCTATTTGTAAAAAAATTCGTTCATTTTCATTATTATATGACTCGTAAAATCCGTTTGAGAATATTGTCTTGGGCTGTGAGAGGACTGAAGCCCTATGAGCTCTTTCCTTGGCCTACCATTGCATTTCTATGATAGTGAATTAAAAGTATATGAGTAAATTGTAGCCAATTAATCATGAGCATTATAAGCATCAAGGAATGGTTGATAACTCGTTTGCAAACAAATTATTGGTCATTAACGACTTCTGTTACGTTTATTTCGTAATATGATGTACTACATGTTAAGTGTAGAGCTGTCAGCAAAATGCAACTTGGGGATGAAATTGGATTTCCTCGTCTTTTTCATGTCTTATTGAGAGGTTTGTCATTTAGGCTTGATGTAGTACGTGTAATTGCATGCTACAAAAAATATACGACATGGTACGGATAGATTCACTTCACTTTCAGAAAAAGACACAGAAAAGAGTTTCTATATTAAGCTAACAAATATAAAATGTTAGTGCAATAAATATATAATAAATTAATATATATTAATTCACTGTTAATGTATTCTTTTTCACACCTTTATATACTAATTCAATACACTAATATATTTTACATTAGCCGTACTTTATCTTTTTTATCTGGCGCCTCCGTCTCTAAATGCTTCAGGAGGATTTTTTTGTCTCAGAGCACCAGTCGACTTGTCGCTTACAAAAGCGCTGCCGCACCCTGGCTGTTTGTTGACAGTTTGCTGAGACTTCGACAAATTTCTCTGCGATGTTTGGCTGATGTAGATCGCTGCCGCTGTGATTATTCTGCTCGCAGCGAGTCCTCTTGTTGCGGTTACAATACCGCGACTTGTGCGGCGGAGCGCGTTTGGGTGTTGAGTTAGTGAGAATGGATTTAGTCTTTGTGATGCGAAGGGGAGTGAATGGAAGCTCTCGTGAAAGCGCTGTGATTTGTCTACCTTTCGGGAACGCAAATTGCATTATTACAATGCGTTTCCATTTTGGTTTTGTTGCAACCAGTCGCGAACTCCATTGTCCTTTAACTGCAGTTGCATGTTGACTATTTATCATTCAAGCTCGTTACATGGAACTTATATTATTGTTTTATCGTGGGAAAGAAGTGAAAAGCGATTATCGTTATAGCTAAAATCCGAACAAATATATAGAAAACCATAATTAATCGTACATTTGTACATCGTTCGTTCTGACAACTAAATAATATGAACTAATTTTTAAACTAATGCTTTTCTAGTGGAAAATGGCAGATCTTGAATAAATCGTAAATAGTAAAATGCGTTGTGAGAATACTTTTCATGTGAACATAAGAAACAATATTTATAATAACCAAGCACAAAATGCCTTGCCTGATGCCCTACCTGGTCGTCACATGGTGAAAGAATTATTGTGTGGTAGTGACGGAGGTAATGCGAGTTGGTGGAAGTGTACTTTGGCAGCAAGCAGTGATGTATATGCGAGTAGTGTGGCGGCGCGCAGTAGTCAGGTGCCTATAACGTGTGATGGTCTCTCAATGGACAGTCTGACGATTGACGTGTGACGATGGACAGTGCTAGACTTTGGTTGGTAGTCTGGAATCTGTTTTCGATTGCTGGTTTCTCCATAGACGAATTTTATTATCATTAGGAACTGATCCTTTCTTCCATAACCGGCTGAGTTTAACACAGATCCAACATTATCTCTGACTCTGCAACGACTTCTACCAGAAGATCCTAGGGTTCGAGTCCGGTTGGTAACGAATATTCAACAGTAGATGTACAACTAGGCCGAATGCAGCCTCTCTCTAATAGCCGGCTGCTGTAATCAGTAGTTTCCGTGGTTTCTTCAATCAATATCACAGGAATGCCGAAGCAGTACCCTAACAAACAGGTCACGGACCGCGCGCTATCTTTCCTTCATCTTCCTTGTTTTATTCTCTCCTCATACACCCACCACTCATACAGATACATACACGCACACACTCACACATACACTCACACTCTTGCACTGCCCTATCACACACGTTGGGTGCTTAGATGTCGCACCGGATGGGGTGCTGCCCCTCTGCGGGAGATACCTGGAGGCGGAATTCCCTCACCCGGCGTGTAGGGTGGCGCCGATCCCACCTTTTAGCAGGAAGAAAGCATATCCACCTCCCGGCATAAATACATGCACTACCCTTCGGGGTGTGATGACCATAGTATTTGATGTGCGTGGAAATACCATTTAATCAATTAATCTTGAAACCATGCTTGAACAGTTTAATAAATAAGTGATAGGTGATGACATGATTTGAATGGTGACAGGGCATTGGTGGAATGTGAGTCGGAAGAAACGGAGGAACCCCTATAAAACCTGCTGCGAAACCGTTTTGTTCACGGCTGTCCGTGATTCGTCTGGGATGTGAACTTTGGTAACCGAGTTGAAAGATGCGCGGTCTCTCCACTATATCGCGGGTCGTCTCATCTTTTCCCGGACAGTGGTCTTCTGGCGGGTAATGATGGGTGGTAGCTAGGAGGAGGGTGACTGAGGGCGGTTTGCAACCACCCGTGGAGCGCCCTCCAGCCGCGCTCTCCAATAAAAAATTGCGTCATTTGGCGCTGCGCGGGGCGGGGCGGGGCGGCGCGGGGCGGCGCGGGGTAGGCGCTTAAGAAACACTTGGCGAGCACCTTTGGACGGGCCTCCCCTCGGCGGAGCCCTCCCGCGCCGCATTGTCGCGGGGTCCGGCGCCCGCGGAGCTCATTAACAGCCTGCTCGGGGAGCGCGCGAAGTGGTAGCGCGGCCGGGGCCTCTTATTGCCGGCGCGGGGCGCCAAGATGGCGGGGGCGGGCCGCGTCTCGGCGACAGTCGCGCTGGCGGCGACGGCGGCGGTACAATGGCTCCTTGGTACAGTTTCCTTCCCTCGAAACTAGTCGGGAACTGCTTATGGGGATTAGAAAGACATTCCTGTTACTCCTGGGAAAGCGGAAGAAACAAATCTCCGGAATATAAGCTGGGAGAGGATGTGGACTTCTGTATTATTTATATTGCAAAATATATTACTTTTTTACAACTACGTACTGTTAAGTTTCGTTAGTTAAGCATGTCTGCTCAAAAGAAATCTAAATCAATATAACAGGACGAAAAGAACTTGGCATCTGTGAATAGCGTTTGGTTTGAAATTGGAAACATGTTAAATGTAGTGTTTAAATGACCCGATATTAGAAAACATAAATGGTGGTTGTGAATATTCGTGTTTATGTACATATTATGATTCTCTATTTTCTTAAGGTCGAACCGTTACTAGAAGTGGCTTGTCAAGCGACAAATAAAGCACAATTGAGAGGGCGAAATAATTAGAAAATATCAAAAAGTAGCTACGAGATCATTTTTCTCACCACACATGCCACATATTCTCTAATGGAAGAATTTATTGTTCGAGAAAAGAAAACCTAGTACGTCGATCCATGCGGAACTTGTTGCTTCTAATTTTTTGATATAATATTTTGTATCTTTTACTACAAGAAATTATGTCCACATGCTAAGGTATCTCTCTGCATCAACTGACAATACTGCAGCAACACAGATCGAGAGGTCCTAGGTTTCGAGGCTCAACGGTGGCAGGAGTTTCGACATAGCTAATTCAAATTCAGACCTTGTCTGGAAGAGAATTCTATCTATCTGCTTTCATCGGTAGTTTTCCGTTTCTTTGATCAGCACCAGGTGAATCCAGGAGCACAAACATAAAAAATTGACCACAGACCGTGCGCGATCATTCTTTCCTCTCACTTGTCCTATCTACTAGTTGCAGTTACGCTTTCGTGCACTACACTATCCGACGTGTCAGGAGCCCAGTCGGTATGCACTGCACTTACGGGACTAATGACCGTAGCAGTTGACTCGCCCGAAAACAAGGAACAATGAGGCAATGAAAGGCCCGCAATTTTGGCCTCGACCCGTGGCGTGGGGCACACAGCGCAGTCGCTAGGGGCTGGTGCAGCGCCACCGGAGGGCGGCGGGAGGGTTGGCGCCGTCGGAGGGCGAACAGCACAAGGGCGCCTCCTGCGCGAAGGAGGGAGGAGGGAGCGAAGCGAAAATGGCGAGGATATCCGAGACACTTGGCACGTACACTTTATTCATTTAAGGCCTGTGTTACTTATCTTTATCGCATAACTTTCTTCACTGTTTAAGACGTGTCGTGAGTTATCATGAGCCATTTGGACATTTCGCAAGGTTGGACAAGATTTTAATGTTTTAATTATGTTAAAGTGCTCTGCATAACCTTGAAAACGTGTTAATTCTGTCTGATATTTCGTGTGACTTGAATTTAGCGTGATTAAAATGATATTAGGTAACTTGTGCTACTCAACATTTTGATGTTGGAAGTTTAAAGAAATACAGCAATAGGCAGAAGACTCTGACTAAAATCTGACTAAAATCCTGATTTGCAGTCCAGTAATCAATACTACAATGCGGATTAAGAATTTCTTTTCATCGTGCCATTTTACCTTCATATATAAACTAGTAAATCTACATACTTAAATCGGTGACAATCAGAAACGAAAAAATCAAAGTAAACGTCTCTTGGTAGAGGAGAGTTGTTGACACTGCTCGGCGCCTACATGAAGATCTCCGGTTGGGAAGTTTGGCATCTGCGACGGGACGCGTTCTGAGATGAGGCCCTTGTACTCGCGCTTTGTTATGGGCGATTTCGCGAACGCTGTATGCGATAAGTAGAACGGCCGCCGCCCTCGGCGAAACACTTTCTTCTTCCGCTCCATTGCGCTGTCACACTTGGCGTCTCTACTCCTTAGCACGCAGTAACCTCTTCCGCTTCCCTCTCTTCCCTTCCGCTCCTGCGTATCATCACCACCTCCTCTCTTTCATTTTTCCCTTCCATTTATAATTAATTTACACAAAATATGACTTATTTCTACAGACAGAATATAAATGATAATGTTTATGAAGGATAGGTTAACAAATTATAGACCAGAAAAATCCATTATAGACCAGAAAAATTTATGCAAAATGTAGAACTGTTTTGTAAGTTGAGGAAAATAGAAATACATATATCGTTTTTGAGAATAACTGGTAGCTACTACGATGAATGTGAAACTCAGGGTATTTTTTTCAGCTTCTTTTCAGGAGTTTCTATCAATTTGACTACGATGATCCTCTGGATTCCTCATACTCGTGAACAACATCCATAAGTTGTTTCTATTAATATTCTAATCATTAATATATTTTAAAACGAAGTGGCGTGCAACATACGTAATAATTGTATGATACATGACGGAGAGGATTTGGGAGGCTCTTTTATGTTCATCTACGTTTGCTGGTTTACATTGTATTTCTTGTCTCCTTCCTATTGTTTCTCTCTTGCTTCCTCGACTAACCGTTCTGCTACGATGGGCGTGTGGAATCCTTGTGCTTCAGCTTCCAGCGTCGCCCACGAGCGCACATCCGCCGCGTTTGGAACTGCGCCTGGCGCGAGTCGCTTTGTTTTGCCTGCGCGTGTCTCCTTATCGAACTCGCATCACCGGAAGCGCACAGCGCGGCGCAGGGCGGAGCGGCGCAGGGCGGAGCGGAGCGGAGACGAAGGGGCGCCGGCACTCGAGCGGAAGGAATCGCGAAAATGTTTCCCTCCTTAGCCACCACCCCTACCTCGCCCCCGCCACTCCACCGCCTCTCCCTCGCCCTCGTCCCTGACGCTGCCTTCCGCTGATTCTGTCGTTGCTTCCATCCCTGACTCCGCCGCCCCCCTCGCCGCCTTCGCAACCACTCCCAGCGCCGCCGCCCCCTCGCCGCTCCCAACACTATTCGTACGTGTACCTTCTTCTCTCCCTTTCTTCCTTACTTTCACTCTTCCTTTTCTCCTTCCTCCATTCCCTCACTTCATCGATTCCTTCGTTCTTTATCTCTTTCTGGTCATACATATCTTCTTCAACTCTTACTCTGTACGTTAATCCCTCCCTGTCTGTGTTCGTATCTTTTTCGCTTTTACATCTCTTATTCCTTCTTCCACCTCTTCTCCGTTCCTCCTTCCACCTCTTCTTCGTTCCCGCATCCTTCCCTTCCTTTATCTCTCCTTTTCTCCTTCCCACAACTCTTTCTCTGTCCCTTTTCCATTCCTTTTGCCACCTTTTCTATGTCTCTCTCTACGTCCCTTCCTTAGTTTGTCCCCTCCCGCCTCCCCTGCTGCTACTCTTGTAGCGCCATCGCGGCCACCGCTATCCTCGGCCCCATTTCCCATCCCCGCCTCTTCCGCGGCTGAAGTAATGTTATTCAGTGACCCTCCCCGAATCCCGCTCTAGGAGCGGAGAAAGTGACCCGTTATGTACGATATTTTCTCAGCCCCGAGTGCTCACCAAAAGTTGAGAGGAGCGTTTGCAGCTATCACTTCCAGTGCATTTGCTTTGAAGTTTACTGTCTTTGAGGGGAAATGCATTCCGAGATTCCCTCTAAATTTCGGCGCGGTGGCTAATGGATTTGTACAGTGTGCAAAGGTCTGGAATGTTTGAGCGTTTGCAGCTCCCACGTCGTGTATTTACGTGAATGAGGAATGCATGTTGAGTTCCAAACATCCTTACTCACATATATTTGCGTTCTATCAAAGATTACGTACATTCCTGCAATGCGCCTTTGTAAGTGTGGTGTAGTGATTTCTAAATTTGAATCAGTTTATCTTTCTAAAAATCATTTTATATTATAACAATTCATTTTTATCGTTGAATAAGTAATAATTAGTCTGTATATTATCTAAATAGACAAACAAATGAAAGGATTAACGTATTACTCTATATTAATGTATTTATTTCGGTGTAAAATAGAAAAATGCTTGCTGATGTGTGTAGTATCATTCTTCTTAATAGTTATATGGTCATTTAATATTGCCTTGCAGTCCGATTTCTTTGTAGACATTTTATGCTGCGATCCCCAGACACATTGATTTATATTTTCCACAAGACAGCCGTGATATTTACGCCCTCGTCAGGCAGGGGAAATTCTATCGTTTCGCCTTTATCGAGCAGAATTATTTATACGTGACGTATTTGGAATGGTCATGGCGCGGATTGCGATATTCGACCAGTCCGCGCCCCTCTGCTGGCCGTTGACGACCTGCCCGCGCGTTCACACGTCTCCCCTCGTCCAACAAGTAGCGCCCGGCGCCGGGGGCGTGGCGGGGGCGGGGGCGGGGTCCTCGGGAAGGTGCCTTCGGGCGCGGCGCCGGCGTCACGTGTTACTCGCCGTGTCTCCCCCGCGCGGGCAGAGGCACGGCTCACTCGGATGAGACGGCCGTTCGCGGCGGTGTGGATGGGCTGGGAGGGATGGAGCGGGTAGCGGCAGTGGTGGTGGTGGCGATGAATAAGCAGAGGAAATGGATGGCGTTGGCGGAGTCGGGAAGGGCAGAAGGCGTTCGCCTGCAGAGGTGATGGCGGCGGAGGCTCAGATGCCGCTGGTGACGCAGGTTGCGGTAGCGATTGTGTCGATAATGGCGGCGGAGGTAGTGGAGGAGGTTGCAGCAACGATCTTCGGATCATTTAATGCTTATTTCGTGTTTTCTGCGTGAGCTTTAACTGCTATGTACATTCGTTCCATAAGTGCAATACGTGTATTGATCTCGAGGGGTGAGGGTGTTCTTCCTGAACGAATGGCGAGACCCGGCGCCAACCTACCCGTCGGCATGTGGAGGTATCGCTAACCACTTTTCCACCAGCGAGAAGCCGCCCAGACGGGACAAACTCTAAGCTTACGGCTGATCTCTCAACGTGCCCGTAGTATAGTGCATGTAAGTGTATATAATGTACAGAAGTAAGAGATATGAATAAGACAAGCAAGAGGAAGAAAAGAAAGCGCGAAACGGTCCGTGGCCCGTTTGTTTGGGTACTTCTCCAGTATTCACCTGATATTTATCAGAGAAACCACAAAACTACCGATCAGTGCACCACTAGCCGAGATGGCGTCTGAATTTAAGATAGCTCTCTAGCTAGTGACGAAAATCCTACTCCCTTTGGAACTAGGAAGTTCGGTGACGGCAGCCGTGGCTGTCGTGGTGGTAGTGAAGCTGTTGGCGTTTGTGATCGCGATGTCCATGGTGGAAGTGGCGGCGATGGCGAGGAGGTGACCAGCAGTGGTGACGCGGTGGTGGCGTCGGCCAGGGCGACTTGGGGCGTTAGTGGGGTCGGTGTCGTCTGGAGCGATGGCGGGGGGCGAGGGTGTGGGCGGAGGCGGCGGCCTCCGCCGGCGGCGCCTCAGGCAGACGAAGTGTGAAGCCTTGTCAGCTCTGGGAGAGCTGCAGCTGTTGCCTGCGCGTCTCCACTTGCGTCACGTGTTCCTCAATGCGTGGCTCACTGTTGCCTTCGCAGATGTCCATGTCCCTTAAGGAACTATTGACGCCATATTGTTTAATTTGCTGTACACCTTTTCTTATTTTTTTCTTACGAAATATCCTTATTAAGCACGATTTTTAGAACTCGGTTGTATTTTTCGTTCCATTAATATTGTATGTTTCAATGTGTGAACGTTTCGTATATTACATCAGAAGTAAGAATTTCATTCTAAACTCAATCATCTCAAATTTCTTTCATTGGAATTTCTTCTAAAACCATTCCGTGATGCAATCTCAATCAATCTTCTTTGACCAACTTTGCGTGATATATTTCACCTCTTTCTCATATTCATTAATTTTTTGCTGAATTGTGATTACTCTCACTTAATTTCATATTTGCTTATAATTTTCTTTCGCCACACTGCTCATTTGCGGTTTTTCCAGAATTTACACACATTTTCTCTTCCTTATTTGTCATTTTTTTGAGCGCCATTCAAAATCCTGAAAGTAAGATCCGTTTTATTGCAATCTATACAACTGAAAGCCCCAAGAATTATTGACTCAGAACCACTGTCTGTGACATTTTCACGAACTTGAAAATATTTTCTCTTATTCAGCAGGCTTTAAAGTCTTGAGGTTTTATATTGCGCACACACGCTATCTACAGTATTTCAGTTTCTCTGTGCCTCCATCCCAAGTTTTGCTCATTGTACCGCTTCTGCCATCGCCACTGCTACAGTTAATCTTTTATCTCCTCTTTCATCACGACTTCTCATCTTCGCGACAAATACCAATATCCAAACATCACCCAACCAACATCATTCACCTTTACTACCGTTTCTACCATCACAAAAACTGTCGTCTCTTTGGTTTTGTAGACCCTCGACTTTCACGTTCTCTATCACTTCCAATTCTTCCTTTAACAGACACTTCTAGGTCACACTATCTACCCAGCTCCTGATGAATCACCAACTGCGGCCGCAAGTTCTGCTGCCTCTATATGGTCTATAACCATCATAATTACGCTACAGATTTTCCAGCCTCTTTGTCATAACTGCCCATTAGTTATTCTGCAACTTCCACAAGCTACAAGTTCCATAGCTTCCATAACTGTTTCAGCTTCACCATACCACCACTAAAATTTGAACCATCACAATATACTCGTTACAGTTCCATCTTACCCTCCCGTAGCGCTATCGTAATTACCACCAGCAATACTTCCACCTTTTCCCTACACCCGACCACCATTACTGCTACTAACATCAATACCCGTCATCTTCAAACCATCTTTGCTAAAAGTTCACAACGGCTAAGCAATGGATTTACCACACAATTCACTTGCAACTTCGTCATTATTTCACTGTAGATATCTTGCAATTCTTTCAAAGAGCTGCCATTACTCTCTCCCAGCTCCGCTACAGTTTAGTCACATATTCACAAAAGCAAATCACTTCTACCTCCGTCACATCTCCACGCCAGCAGCCACCTTTGTGTTCGTCACCTTCGCCTTCTTGCCTTACTACTGCCCCTTTCCCACCTCTTCCACATTAGTTACCCTCTCCTCCATAGTCAGCATTATTCTCACCACCCAAACGCCTACTTTTTTTCACACCTCCCTCCGCCTTCGTTGTTTCCGAATCCCCGTCCCCCCGGTGAGCGGGCCGTCCTCGGCGCGTCCTCCGCCCCGCGCCCAATCAAGGCCACGTGCGCTTGAGAGCGCTTCATTTGCCGGGGCGCGCGGCGGCGGATTAGGCTTGTCTCCACCGCCGCCGCGGCGGCCCCTCCGCCTTGCGCGACGGCGCGTTTAATTCGCCGTATCCCCTCCCACGCCGTAATAAACAGGCGCATCGATCAGGCGGCGGCGGCGGCGCGCGGGCCGCGCGCAGGTGTGAGCGGGAGGCGCCAATGTGTCACACCGCGCCGCGCCGCCTCACGAGCACCGACAGCCATTCCCGGTGGGGATTATTTCGAGCTCAAATGATTATGTAGTACAACAATCCAGTATTTTGTCCTGTACGTGTATAATTGTATTGTGTCCTCAAAATTCTTAATTTATTTTGACTAGAGAGGTGACGATTGCTTCCTCAAACTGTTTTGAGCTCAAATAATTATGTAGTACAAGAATCCAGTATTTTATCCTGTATGTGTATAATTGTATTGTGTCCTCAACATTCTTAATTTATTTTGGCTAGAGAGGTGACAATTGCTTCCTCAATCTGTTTGGAGCTCAAATGATTATGTAGCACAAGAATCCAGTATTTTATCCTGTACGTGTATAATTGTATTGTATTCTCAAAATTCTTAATTTATTTTGACTAGAGAGGTGACAATTGCTTCCTCAAACTGAACTCAACATACTGACACTGAACTCAACTGAACAAACTAAACAACAATAAGTTCATATTGATATTTTGAAGGTTTGTTTGATGAATTGGTGAATAATTGTTTTCAGAGTTTAAGAAATGTATTTTTCAATGAGGATCTATTTATTTGTTATTATTCTACTAAATCCAAAATCACTCAGAAAGTGTTACGCTTCGTTAAAATAAATATACGAGTAAACGCGGTATGCTTCACATGAACTTGTGGATTAAATGCTAAGTAAGCTGACTTATTGAGATTCACTCAAATGAGTTACAATATTTGCAATTCATTTGGCAGTTCCTAATCATCTTTACGAGCATTCTCGTTTTCCCTGAATAATAATAACAACAATAATTTCAAGAATTATATCATTTAATGGAGGAGGTCTAAAATAATAATAACAATTATAACAACAACAATAATAATAACAACAATAATTTCAAGAATTATATCATTTAATGGAGGAGGTCTAATCAGAAATAAAAACTGATTATAAAAGGTGGAAAGTAATTAATACGAGCAAATAACACTTCTGGAGGTTCTAAGATGAAATTGTTCATAGTAAAGAGACGTTTCCGGTGGTGGTTCACCTTTCGTCGTTTCATATTC